>PVJA010015280.1:26029-45816 GCA_004027025.1 Myocastor coypus | reverse complement strand
TTTTTGATAATTATAACTTATGATTTATTTTTTCTGCTGGAATATCACATAGCTAATCATTGAAAAGGAAATAATTACCATTTTGGAAGCTAGTGTTGTATTTTCAGCTTACAATGCTACCATAAATAGGTACCTCTGGATTCTGGGGGTTTTATATCTGTAGAATATATGTTCCTTGAAGGCAAAGCTCATATTTGCCTCAAGTTTTTTTCACTTGTTTCCACCCTTGTTCTGCCTTTTATTCTTATCCTTTTTATTCTTTAGGATTTAGTGAGTAGGACTCAGAGAAGTTACAAGTCTCTTTCTCCTCCACAAGGAGAGCTGGTGTGCGCAGTGTAGGCCGCCCCACTTTGGGTGCCCTTGACAAAGCCCTCGCGCTGGGGAGATCCAGTTCTCCTCTGTCATCCTGAGGCTGTGATTTAAGCAGGCGATACTACCTGCCATGTAGCAGGATGAAGACAGAGATGCAGAAAGATGAATCAAAGATGTAACCCACCTGTTTCCTGAGGAAGTTTCCAAAAAGCTGCCCGATAAAGTTTGACTTTGCATATAAGCTACAACTTAACTGGACAAGTATGTCTAGTTTCAAGGAAACTAGAAAATTAGTATTTACTGTGCTTGGCCTCATACTGAACTAAAAGATTAATAACCTCATGAGTAAAAAGTAGGTATCAGGTAAAACCATTAGAATCTGTTGTATCTTCTTTCTTCTTTGTCTTCCTAGTTTCTTTGGTTCCTTTCTTTCTCTCTTTCTTTCCTCAAATATTATTTAGTGCTAGTGTACACCAGAGGCTATAGTAAATGTTTTATGACCCTGGTGTTTTAGCCTACATTGCCATCATTTATCTGGAGGACAAAGATACTTTACTATGTGATGAGAAAATCTCAAGGATAAAAATATAAATTGGATGCAGAAGTTATATTTGTTGTATGAAAACAACTTCTTTATTTTATAGATAAAGAAACACAGCCAAGGAATATATGTCAAAGAATTAGGTTGGATTCTACTCCTGCAATCTACCAGGCAGTTGTGGACTTTGAATATTTATTCATTTACAAAATATGCAACACATTCTGTCAGGTACTAGGAATTCAATCATAAGCAGACTTAATCCTCACTCTCAGCTAGACGGTGATTGTAGCCTACCTGAGTAGCCAGGCAAATAAGCAACTAGAGAGAGAAAAGTGTGCCAGGTTGGTTGGGAGAGAAAAGTGTGCCAGGCTTATGCTACTACATCACAACATGTCTCAAATCAAGGAAAGCAAAACTTTTGTTTGTAACCTGCTTCCCAATGTACAACAATTTCTATATTGTAGATAACTAATAACATGTATCAGGGACTTTCAAGGAAGGGAAAAATAATTCAGTTACAGATGGATAGTTTTTTTTTTTTTTTTTAAATATGATCTCACAGCTCTGGAGCAAAAAAATTTTTAAAAAACATTTTACTTATTTATTTGGTACAAGGGTCTCCCAATGCAGCTCTGACTTGTAGCAATCTTCCTGTCTCAGCCTCCCCAGTGTTGGTATTATAGGAAGGTACCTCCATCCCTGGCATGGCATACTTGAAGTTTTGGAGCTGGCATGGCCCATAGTACTTGGGATTAAACCCAGGTTTTTGCATTTGCCTGACAGGCGCTTAGACCACTGAGCTAGCTCCCCAGCCTGGATAAATAGTTTTAATGTAAAGTGCTCAATTTCATCAAGCCTTAGCTAATTTAAGAGAATAAATGAGGCAAATTAAGAAGGTAGGGTTCAAATCATGGGGAGACTTTAATAGCACAGTAAGTTGCTTATATCTGAAGAAATAGCACAGTGTTTAGAAGTCAGATGGCACAAGGAGCGTGGAGCTCTGTGATAACCTTCGGGTGATCAGTCTGGGAAATCCTCCAGCCACTTTGAGAATAGGTGGGCCCTGGCGGTGACCTGATGTGCTGCTGCAGGAGATTGTGGCATGTGTAATCCCAGGGCACTGTCCAGGCAGAGGACGTGGTCATGCAACAGCCTCAACTTCTGTCATCAGGACTCTGTTTGTCTGACTTTGCAATCTGGCTTTCTATAATTTAGGAGATGGCGGCAGATGTGAGTAGTTCCATGTGAACTTCTCAGAGTCCCCTTCTCCAGAGTAAGAAAGAGATGAGAGGAAGAGAAGAAAATGGGCCATCAACTAGGTCTCTGTTGCAGGAATCAACATGGGCAGCTGTCTTTATTAGCTTGGTGTAACATGCAGAGGAAGTAGAAATCCTATCTGGAAGCTTGGCATTTTCATCAGCAACTTGGACTTCCTGCTTGAAGTTCTCTATTCCAATAAATTTAAACATTGATTGACCTGACATATTTTACAGAGAGTTAGAAAGAAAGAACATGCAATAAGGTAACACCCATGGAACACAGATCCTACAACACAGGTTTTATTCCAAATTTGTTGCTTGCTAGCTGGGTGATCTTGGTGAAACTATGTAGTATTTCTGAGTTTCCATTTCTTTATCTATACAGAATAATTCTGAAGTAGTAGCCCCAAAGTTATTGTAATAGATACAGAGGTTAGTGTGGTACATAGCCACCAAGGCAGCCAGCATAGTAGAAAGATTGAAGAGTAACTGTAACATCTGACTTGGGTGACAGGCGGTGTGGAATCCATCCTTGCTGCATGTCCTGTCCCTTTCTATGTCACATCTCACATGCCTGGTGGAGCCTGCATTTGACTTCCCCATGCCCATACCTTTGAGCTGAACAGAGCTCAGAGGAAATCACACAGCTGGGTCTGCTGTGTCCAAAACAATCCAACCTCAGTCTGGTCTTCAACATGGCTTCTGATTCTTTTATGCTTTGCTTTCTCAGGTTCTTTGAATGATCTTTATTTAAAGAACCCTCCATACTCCCCCAGTACCACTTTATTTCCTCCTTCATGCCTTATCTTTCCATCCCCAGTCTTTATCAAGTGATGTCCTTTTTACATTTCACAGAGAAAGTAGGTACATCATAGTTCTCCAACAGTACTCTACAAATTCAGCTTTCTTTGTATCTATACTTCCCATGTTTCTCCTTAACAGGCAGTGACCCTTGTCTAGCAGACTCTATTTAGTGCAAGGGTCAATCCCTATCTGCCTCCCCAGTATTCTATCTATCTATCTATCTATCTATCTATCTATCTATCTATCTATCTATCTATCTTGATCAACAGCTTTCTAATCTAAAGAGAATATAAATAGCTTCTGTGCTCCTATATCTTTAAGCTTCTTCACACTCTTTCCTCTAAGTATTTAAATTTATTTAACCTTTTCTCACTTTAAAAGAATGAAGTTTTCCCTGACTAAATTTCCCATTCTAGGTGTCATCTTCCCATTGGACTTGCACACCACTCTCCCACAGCAGCCACATGACAAGTCTCAGAGTCAGGAGGGTGAAGTCCCTGTCTCCTACAGAGAAGCACTGCTAGATGTAAGGTGATGAGCAGGGCTGTGTAAAACTCTTCTAAGGGAAGAAAATTATTAAAATGAAGCCTGCTACTTCTGGTTTATCGACAGATTTTTTAAAAAAAATTCTGCCTATAATTTATATCCCTATTGTTATACTACAAAAAACTCAATATTCTGAGCTTATTTCTGTGTTCACCATTCCAAACTCCTCTTGGCAAGGCCAGATTATTTCCTCATTGCTAGACCCCATTATACTATACTTGGCTTTCACTAATCTAAAAAGTGGATGTTGTGGAAGTCTAGAATACTGTGGTGGATATCAGAAGCTGAGAAAGGAGGCGAATGGCCTATGGTGGGATTGATCAATGAGAGTCCAGTTAGACAGGAAGCTCTGGTAAACTATGGCACAGCAGGGTGTGGACAGATAAGGAAAATGTGCTATACGTTTTCAAAAGGTAGGAGAAAAGATTGTAAAAGTTTTTATCACAAAGTAATAATAAATGTTTAGTCATGTTTAACCCAATGTAAACATACAATGCAAATGTGTATCAGAACATCACATGCCTGTACTATATGTAAAATCATGTTTTTAAAATCCATTACAAAGAAATGATACTTAAGTTAAAAGAAAGAAAAAAGGAAATCCTTGACCACCCCTCCTAGAAATTCTTTGCTTGGCTTCCATAGCTTTCCTCTGCCAACTGTTCCCAACCCTTTGCTGCATCCCCAGTGTCCTGGGGCATTCCTCTCATGTTTGTGCTCTATTATTTCATGGCTGTCCCTCCTTTTCATATCTGCCAGTGATCTCACCTCCTGCCACCTCTGCAATTATGCCCTCTGCTTGTGCTCAACGAAGCTCGCTGTGGAGCCTAGATGGGTTACACAGAACTGAAAAGCTCATCTGTAAAAATTTGCATGAAAAATGCAATTGTGCTCAGACTTGTTCACCTCCCCTTGCTGCTAGTGGGGAAAATGAAGCTAATCAATTAAATTAATGCGTTATCTTCTACTGTCTCTTTTTGGAAAATAAGAATTCAACTCAATCTTTCTTTTAATTTGTGCTCTTCCCCCTCTAGTGCCTTTCTTCCTCATCTCCTGTCTGCCTCCCAAGGGGGTAGGCTGGACAGAGGGGAGTAGGCATTCCATGTTGCTAGAGGTGTGGATGGTCAGTGGGGGAAATGCAATATCAGGGATGCGGTAGGCAGAAACCGAGAGCAGCTTTGTTCATTGTTACGACCTTTCCGCTCAAATCTACTCTTTCTGTTATTGTCCACTCACTGGAATTAATTGTGGAAGGACTCAGATTTTCTTGGCTATACCATAAAAATGCAGATCAATGTGTTAATCATACAATAGCAAATTTTGATCCAACTTCTTCAATCCTAGTTGTGCCTGCTTAAAATTTTCCATGGAAAGACTTTTTTTTTTTTTTTTTTTTTTAATAACTCATTGGCTGTTTTTGAAGCCCTCTTAGGAGCAAGACATAAACAAAACAAAAAACATTTACTTTGACTTTATTTTATTAGTCTGTGTTGATACTGTGACTGTGAGAGGTAAAATATCAAAAGGGGTTGCTTTCTCTCACAGGGCTCTCTTCAGTGTACTTGTAGAGATGTCCTGTGGCAGGAGATTACAAAGCGGCACTGCTGTTGATATGGGGTTTTCTTCCTCTCTGCACTCCCCGGGCCTCTCTGCTTCCTATTTCCTGTGCTCCTAGGAACTCCGCTCCGTGAGACTGTGATCTTCTGGGGTTCTTTTGGGAGAAAGTTTCCATCAGAAATGTGCCTTTTAAAGAACGAAATAACACTCTTCCTTCTCCTTTTCCTCCCTTTAGTTCTTTCTTCTCCACCTTCTTCTCTGCCTGTCCTTCCCTCCTTTCTTCTACTTTCTCTCCTTTCTTTTCCCCTCTGTCCCTCTCCTTCACTCTTTCTTTTTCCCTCTTCCCCCTCTTCCTCTTCATCCTCTTCAACTTTTGAGTCAGATTAGAATTTAGTAGAAATCAGGAAACAAAAAGCACTGGGCCATGAATAAATAAAGCATGACAGAAGATTTTTGATAAACTTTACTGGAATAATTTTCAGTGAAATCTATAATGCCTTCCATTCAGTCAGTACAAATGAAATAAGCCCATGGGATCAGAGTGTAACTGAGGGGTGCTCAACAAACGACAGCAAGCAATAAAAAATCAGATATCTAGAGTATCAAATATTTTTTGGGAATGTAAAAAAAAAAAAAAAAAAAACCCTCTTACTAATGGCAAGGAGTACTTACTTTCAGGCTCATATTTTTTCCTTTTTGTGAAATCCAGTTTTGGCAAATAAAAAAGCAAAGCCAATTTGGCAAGACTTCTTCCTCCCCGCAGGACCTGAGTAAGATCTTCACTCTCTGCCCTTCTCCAGATGTTGTCTAGTCGTTTGCTTCTCTCCAGCGAATATCCTTTCAGGTCAGTTTAGTAAGAATTCCCCTTAACAGTGATGAGTCCACTTAGGAGCTCTCTGCTGACTCGGACCTTGGTCCTTTGCTATAAATTCTCGCTTGTTCTCCTTGGGTTCAGAATTGAGCCTGATGTCTTTCCCTCAGTGGAAGACTCCATTTGTAGGCCATCTTGTTATGAAGGTGGTTCCTAATAAAATTTTACTGTGCTTTGACAGTATGATCCACATTTTTTTTCTTAATAATGGTTAAAGAAACAACAAATGTCTAAGAAACTACAATACTTTTATTTATATTCCTTCTACTACTCAAGGCTTTCATATTCATTCATCATTAGTATATGCAAAATATTTTGCACTTTTAAAACTTTTATTTTATTTTATTTTTGTTAGCAGGAATCAAACTCACAACCTTGTGCTTGCCAGGCAGCGTTGTGCCTCTGAGCCGTCTCCCCAGCCCTATTTTACAGTTTTTTTTGTCTTGAAAAATCACATAAAATATACTGCTGAGACTCAATCCTTGGGCTTTGGTGGAAAGCAGCTTAACAGATATGGATATGTGTGTTTTCTCTTTGGCTGGTATGGAATTAATCACAGCTCAAGTGAAGAATCAGAGTGGATTTAGGGATGGGAAAGTGCTATGGGCTGTGTTTAGTCCCCTGCCAAAGCCTCATGCTGTCTTGGGGGGCTTTTGGAGTTCGTGATTGGTTATTGTGGTGTGGATGCTGTACCTTCCCTGGGGCAGGTAATGTGCACTACAATATAAGGAGGGGAGAGAGGCTAGCTACCTGCCTGAGCTGCTGCCACTCTGCCTTGGAGCCAGCAGAATATGGACTGAAACCTCCAGGGACTGTGAGCTACATACACCTTTCCTTCCCTCATTTTGAAGGTTGGGTATTTGTCCCAGCAATGAGAGAAGAGTAACTGAGAGAGAAAGATATTTGCTTTTTTTTTTTTTTTTTTTTGTAAAACAAGGGAGTCCTGGAAGATGCCATCCCTTTCACAAAAGAATCTTTTTTTCTTTTCTTTTCTTTTCTTTTTTTGGTGGTACCAGGGATTGAACTCAGGAACTTGTGCTTGCCAGGCAATACTCATCCTACTGAGCTATCTCCCCAGCCCTTACAGAAGAATCTTAAGAAAAGTATTTAAGGAAGCTGAGAACCTAGAAATTAATTTCTCTAACTCATCTGTATCCAATTTTCCTTTTGGAAATTGTGACATTCCCTGAGGGAAATCGGTACCCCTTTGTCCCCATCTTGGGAGTCACTTCCTCATTCACCACATAGTGGCTCTCCACGCCCACAGCGCTCTCTTCGCCACAGGAAACACCAGTTCTGACTTTGCATTTTACACACACCTGTGTTCCCCTGAGAGGAGAACCTGGAGTTCACAGTAGCTTCATAAGATGTGCACTTTACCCAAGGGGTAAGAGCTACAAGCACATCTGACAGACAGATTGACCTCCTTTTGCAATCCTATCCTAAGGCAACTATGGACACAACACATGACTCTAGACTGTGTGCTGCGCTTAACATTTCTGCCTCATTCTGATGCTGTGGACCACATGGCCTGCTTCTGTCAAGCTCCCCCCGTATCCACTGGGGACTCAGATGCCATTCCACAGGGCATGGAGTGTAAATTAGTTATTCAGGCCCCACTGGCAAACAGTGAGAGCACTGCGCAATCTGTTATCCTGTCTAAATATCTGTGGCACAAACAATGACTTAAATGTGATTACAGTCATTTGATGCTGCAACTTAGTTTCATGATGAAATTGTATGTATTTTGTTATCTCGCTGCCAGTTTTTATAAGATCATGTCACACAAATGACTTGCTTTGCTTGACATCAGATATCCATCAGTAATTCGCCCAATATGCACACCAGACGTGGGATGCTTCTGTAGCAAGGCAGAAAGACCAGTAATGGAATTATGTTTTGTTTTCTTTAAAAAAAGTCTGGAAAACAAGGAGTGCTTCTGGATGGGTACAGAGGAAGAAGGAGGGAGGAATTTAAAAAATTTCTCAGTCACAACTGACACCAACACAGGTAAAAAGGATGGTACAAAGAAAAAGTGCATCCTAAGCTAATGGAACTAAGGGAAGCACCAAGCTGTCAGTTCGCCGAGCTGTGGATGGAGAGGCAGAATGGAGCCTTTCAATTCTGCAGCCTTCTCCCTGGGGTTAGAGACCGGTTGCCATGGATATTCTGGATTCCTGCAGCTAATGGGAGGGAGTTCTGTAGCTTGGTATCCTGGGGACCCGCCAGGGCGGAACATGAAATGGAGGCCTGTGGGTGTGGTGGTGGAGGCTGGGAAGCCAGAGGTCACAGGGTCTGTTTCCAGCAGAGCTGAAGCTGATTTTATTTCAAGTCACATTCATTTGACAATCTATATTTTCCTGAAAAAAACAGACCTTTTTGTCCCTCTCTTACTGAGCAAAGAGAATCTTCATCTCCTTAAAATGGTTACAATCACAGTACTAAGTAGCATATGCTATAATTAGACGTGCAAGGATGGTTTAGAGAAAGATTTTTTTTTTTTTTTTAAACCAATGCAATTTTTTGGAGGAGAAGGAGAGGGTAAATAATTTTAATTTGGTTTAGAGATTGATTGTTTAAAATGCTTGTACAGCACATAGGGTGAACAAATAAGGTTTCTGATTTAGCCTGTTTTATTTAAATAATAAAATTTGTTATTTTTATTTAATATTTAAATAAAATTTTATTTTAGTTGGTATTTGGCCTCTTCTTTCCAATAACTCACTGCAGTGTCAGCCTTTTCTCAATTCCTGTGTCCACCTTTAACTCTGCCTCCATTTTCAACCAGGTCACAAAGAAAATAGTTTCTCTCTGTATTGGCTTTGCAAAATTTCCATTTTTGGCTGGGTGGGTAATCACATACTTCAAAGTCAAGTTCTTGGACAGCGGTGGCTCTCTTAAGAAGAGGAAGTGGATCTGCTCTGACCTGACTAGTTGCCTTGTCAGCCGGACACTGGAGTGGCTCTAGGGTCCTTCCAGCAAGCAAAGTAGTAAGCAGTGACTGCTGAAGACACCTTTGTCTTCCAATTCTCTATACCGAAGGAGTTGTTGTAAGGTGGATTACATAAATTTTGGTCACAGCGCATCTGACATGGTGGAAATGTGTAGGTTGAGGCCACGGCTGCTCTAGGTGCTAAATCTGTGTCACCCTCTTAAAGCCACATGGGGCCTTTGGGTGACATTCATTGTGCATCTTATTGGCAAGGACAAGTGAAAAAGGAGGGCCTCTGCTTGTCTCTGAATTTCAAGAACTTGTAGCTTTCCTATTACCAGCCTCATGGGAAGCAGAGACTTGGACACATTTCCTTGTATGCAAAACTTAAGGAAGCTCAGGGCTTCAAAGTCTGGGAGAAGTAGCTTGACAGACCCATGAGCAAGTTTGGTCAAGGAAGGTATCCAAGTTTTCCCAGCCCCATGGATGAGGGCTCTTCTTTTATAAAGCTCTTGCTATTTCTACTTAATTGATCTATTCCTTTAGACATAAGGCAAATACGTGGTTATTATTATTTTTTTCTTACTAGCAAAACTGTTCTTTTCTCTTCCTCACTCCTAAGTCAAGGAGGCTGTGCTAGCCAACACCCAAATATCCAAAATATTGAGACATATTGGTGACAGTCAGAATAACTAAAGGCTGTTGTGTGACAGGCTTGAGTTTTCATGAGTTAGGCACCATACAAAGGACTGAAAGCCTGTACAGAATTAAGGTGGATGCTATAGGAAGTGAGAATGGAGCCCCCTACCCAGTTTTGAAAACAGAAGCCTCTCTTTTTTTTTTTTTTAAAGATTTATTTTATTTTATTATTTTATTTTCTTGTTCCCGAACTTTTGTTTATTTATTTTTATGGCCGGCTCAGCCCACCCCGAGGGCAGGGCTGGCGCAGCATGTGGTGCTGGAGATCGAACCGCGGTCCCTGAAGACACCCAAACTTTCCCAAGCAAGCGCTTTAGACCACTGAGCCATCCCGCTGGGCCCCAAAAAACCAGAAGCGTCTCATTCATGCTTTTCTAGAAGGAAGAGAAATCATTTATCCGTTTAATTTTCTAGCAGCAGATTTGGATTATGGTCCTTCAGATTACAGAAATTAATGGCATGGCCATAGCAAATTAGCAAAATCTGTTAAGAATCCTACTTTTCTCAACTGTGAATTAATGAATTTGAATTATATGATGTTTCGTGCACCTTTCTTTTTTTGAAATTTTATGTAGTTAGTACAGGATCTACAGTGTCTTCCTATACAGATTGGAATCGTAGTGATCCTCCTGTTTTCAGTCTACCCAGCACTGGGATTACAGGTGCACATGGTCATGCCCAGTCTCTGTTGCAGTCTCAGCACACCCTGGGGGCGGGGCCACTACAGCAGGCCAGGGATCAAACCTTGGTGCCTGCGCCTGCCTAAGCAAGCTCTTCAGTCCACTGAGCTATCTGGCTGGCCCACACCTTTCATTTTCTGACTTAGGTAGAAGAGTATAAAACTTAGAAATGAGAAGGAATTGTCCTCTCTCCAAGAAAAACTGAAAGAGATATTTAATAGATTTGATAGCACACACTAGAATATATCTATATAGCAATTAATGTTATAGATAAAAGTAAAACATTACATGACTAAAGATGAAATCCTCATTACATAGAAAATATAATTATTAAGAGAAAATGGCTTACAGACACAGATACAAAAATAGTGAAAAATTCAATAAAGAAGTAAGGAGATTGCTTGAACTGATCAAAATTAAAGGAAATGTTTAGTGATAGTAAAGATGTGGTGAAAGTAGGAACAGAGCTATCCTTCACAGGTGGTTTTTAAAAAAATATTGGTGATAGTATAAATTGATATATATGTTCTGTTAGATATTTTGTGAGTTATAAAGCAATTCTACTCTCATGAATTTATTTTAAGGAAATAAATAATAGCATGTGAAAAATGCTTACCTCTGATTTTCTTAATCATAGCAAAGTCTTGGAAAGCACCTAAATGTCCAACTATTGAAAATTAGAAGAAGTGTGGAATGAAATATTATATAATAAATTAATGAAATGTCATACACATGTCTCTTTGAATAGAAATATATTGATAATGTATTATTATTTGAAACTCTATGGTCAACGTCCCATCACTGTGATAAAATACCTAAAGCAAGTGGCTTATTATTTTGCGTCCTAATGCAGAGATTTTGGTTCATACCTATTTGTCCTTGTCACTTTGGGGCCACCACTGAGGTGGTGCTAGTGCATGGTAGTGGGGCAATGGCAGCAGATTCATCACAAGGTGCCTGGAGAGAGAAGAGACAGAGAGGGGAAGGGGAAGGGAGGAGGGGGAGGGAGTGAGAGGGAGGGAAGGAGAAGAGAGGGAGAGATAGAGACAGACAGAGACACAGAGACAGAGACAGAGATAGGCAGAGCCAGATGAAGCCAGATAGAGCCAGAGACACAGAGAGACACAGACAGAGACAGAGACACAGAGAAAAAGAGACAGAGACAGAGAGATAGACAGACAGAGAAAGAGACAGAGATGGAGAGAGAAAAATAGAGACAGAAAGACATAGACCGACAAAGGCAGAGATACAGAGAGAGAGACAGAGACAGATAAAGAGACAGAAAGAGACAGAGAGAGATAGACAGAAAGAGAGAGATGCAGAGAGAGACAGAGACAGAGAGAGACAGAGACAAAGAGTTGGGTCAAGTGTCTGTGCAAGAGCTTGCTGTCAGTGACTCAACTGCTTAAAACTAAAGGTTCTGCCACCTTCTGGGGACACCATGGCAGGGGGCAGGTAGAACTTTAACACACAGGCCTTTGGAAGACATAGTAGAAACCAAATTGTCAACTAGTATATAAGATACTCTGTTTTTAATAAGAATAAATTTGCATATAAATACATAGAAGCATAAAATACAATCTTGAATGGCAGAGAACAGTATATTACTTATAACTTTCTATGACAAAAGTTTGATGGACCTATTTTCATTTTAACTCCTGAATTGGAATTGTTTGGAAGGGAATTTATTACTTTTGTATTAAAAGACTAAAAAGAGACACAAAATTCGACAATTGTAGAGGAAACACATGTAGCTAAATAATTTCTAAACTAATATGCATCTGTAAACAGGATTGCAACAAAGACAGATTAACAAATGTGTAGCAATAATGCCGATAAAGATGGTACATTCTTGTTCAGATTCGTATCATGTAAGGCATAGGCATGACTGTATTATATTTAATAACAAAGAATATAAGGGGATATGTCATCACGTGTCTATATGTCCAGTGTGAGAAGTAGATTTGTAACAATTTTAAGTGTTCTCAGATCTATAAAAACAGTTTGCCTATTACAAAGTAAAGTTCTCTAATTATTCATGTATGTACTTATATGGTATTGATTTTCAGCTTTTTTTGTGGGAGGAAAATAAAATCTAAATGAATTTTAAGTTTAGACTGATAAGAAGCTGACCCTTGCTGGAACAGGTGAGTCATTTTACATTCTCACCAGCAACACAAAATGATCCCGCTTCTCCTAGTCCTTCTCAGCATATGATGGAGTCACTTTTCTGAAGGCTTTCTGATCACTATGCAGTGCTAGCTCATTGTCTTAATTTGCACTCTTCTGATGGCTAAAGAGGTTGGATTTTTTTTTTCTTTTTTGGCACCAGGGATCAGACTCAGGACCTTGTGTTTGCCAGGCAGGCCCTTAAGCTGCTGTGCTGTCTCCTCAGGTAGGTAAATTTCTGATTAAGGTATTTCCTCCTTTCTTAACTGGATTAAAAAAATGCTGGACATTGGTATTCTTTATATGTTCCAAGTAGTAGTTAGTTGATTATGTAGTTCATAAGTATGGTCTCTATAGATTATCTTTTAATTTTCTTTTTTTTTCGTTTTATGTATTTGGTACAGGGTCTCACTATGCAGCTCAGACTCATAGTGATCCTCCTGTTTTCAGCCTCCCCAGCGCTGGGATTACAGGTGTGTTCCACCATGCCCAGACTTGATCGTAGGCTCAGTGTGTGTAGATCATAATATATATATATATATATATATATATATATATATATATATATATATGTATGTATCTTCATAGTATTTATCCAGAAGACAAGATCCAGACCTGATATCTTGTCTAAATATATTAATACAAGATTTTATTCTCAAAGAACTAAGACAAAGTAACTATATCTAACTTAACTCTCTCTTTTTTTATCTTTTGGTTTCTTTTATTATTTATTCATTTATTTATTTTTAAAAAAATTTAACAATGATTATATTACATATTTTCATCATTGGATCAGTTTAGATTAATAGATATCGGTGTATAAGTTTGATCAAACAATTAAACATCAACACTTTCCATAAACATTATTTTTTTTTTTAACAGTTGACACACTGCACACTGTCCTCACCATAGTGATGCAGAGCACAGTGTGTGGGCATGATCCACCTTCCTCTTGATGTTGCTAAAGAAAGAAAAAAAAAAAGAATTTTTCTCTTTGAATTAAGAGGAAGCAGATGCATACACAGTCCAATGTTCCACAATTGCAGTGGGACACCAGTGAAACTTGCCATGTTGGAGGCTATTGATCCAAGCCTCCTACAGCTCATCTCACCAATCTAGCTCTGCATTTCATGCCTTGTAACTAAGCTTTTTTGCTGGGTGATCAAGGGCAAGTCAAAGCAAGACCTGTATAATAAAACATTCATCTTTTGCATCTTCCAAGGTCAAATCGCCTCAGGATTAACTTTGGAACCATATATAGTGCTTTGTAGAACTGTTGTCAGTGTCAGCCTTCAGGTCATGTCATGGCCATTGCTTGGCCAGTTTGCTTTCTGTGAAAGCCTGAGAGAATGTTATTCTCTAGGTGACTCTCCTTAGACACACTATAGTTCATTTATCCCTTTTCTCTGAGGTCCCATAATCTCCTTGACCAGAAAATTTGGGACATCTCTGAGTTACAGGTTATTACAGCACAGGTTCTCTTATGTTCTGAGTCCTTACTGACCTTGAAGGGCTAGGGCCAAAATATTGGCTATCCTCATAGATCTTCTTTTTCTCCAGTTTTTGGTCTATTAACTTACATTCCCAATCCTCCAGCAGAGAAGCTTCGTGATACTATTACTCTATAACATAGGTAATTGAGCTCTTCATAACTTGATTTCTGAATATTAAACATCTTTGACTTAGCTTGGAAGTGATATATTCTGACAATCACTGATATTCTAATAACATTCCATACAATGTGATATAAGCAGTTACACAATTTTTACACAGATATTTGGAAATTGAAGGAATTACAAAATTGTACCCTGTCAAGCCTATGCTATTTGGCCCAGTCTTTTGCTTTCAACTAATACTCTTAAGAGAGAGCATAACAGTAACTGAATTTACATTGGGAGCAGTACACAACAAAAAGACGAGAGTGACATGCATTCCAAGCAAAGTTTTAGTGTTACATGGTGCTATGATCAGTTTGATGAACCTTTTGAAGGTTCTTAGGACCAATATCTTATTCATCCTGTGTACATAAGTGCATGGTTTTGCTCCTGATATATTTCCTCTTTTATCTGCTTCCAGTCACTTCGTTGTTTAATCCATAACACATTCAGCTGTGTTATGCCCTTAAGTTTTTATTTTCTTCTTTAGAGTTCTTATATTAGGGAAACTATACGATATTTACACATGTAGGTCTGTTTTATTTCACTAATGAGTATATGTTCAATATACATCCATTTATATATGAAGTCTTCAAACTTGTCAGTCTTTATAGCTAAGTAATATTCCATTGTATAAAAACACCACATCTTTTTCAACCATTCTTCAAATGATGGGCATTTTGGTTGTTTCCACGATTTGGCTATGACAAATTGGGCTGCTGTAAACATAGGTGCACAGATACCGCTGTGGTATGATGTTTTCAGTTGTTCTGGATTATCATATATTAAAAATCTGAATGTTCATGAGATTTGTTTTATTTATTTCTCTTATGGATTGTTGTTTTAGTGTCAAGTCTAAGAAATTTTGTAGAACCCTGAAGCTTTCTCTTTTATTTAGTGAATAAAGTGAATCATTTTGCATTAATTTTTGCCCAAGGTATTGAAACAAGGTTCATCTTTTAAAAAAGGGATGGCCAGTTGCTCTGTTGTACCATTTCTTGAGAAGGCTGTTTATGCCTGTGTAAACTGCTTATGCAGTTCACTTTGGAAAGTGAATTGAGCGTATTCATTTGGATCTATATCTCTGTTCTTGATTTAGTACAATATTTCTTGTCAATAATAAAATATCATGAACTTGGAGTTTTAACGTAAAGGAGCGTATTTTGACCTACGGTTCTGGAGGTCCAAGGTTGATGGTTCACATCATGTGGTGGCCTTCTGGTTGGCAGAGTGCTGAGGTGGTGCAGGACATCGCAGGGCAAGAGGTAGAAACTGTGTGTGTGTGTGTGTGTGTGTGTGTGTGTGTGTGTGTGTATGTGCACCTGTGTTCTGTTTTGTCTCCTAATTTTTATAAAACCACCAGGATTCCTTTGTGGAACTTCTACCATAATGACTGTATTTAACTCTGATCATATCACAATGACCCTGTCTCTAAACACCATGCTTGGCATTAAGTATCCACCTTTTCAATAGCTCAATATGGGGATAAAATTTCAGCACATGAAGTTCTGGAAGCACACATTAAATCATAGCTGTTTCACTTGACCTGTGTGTTTATCCTTCAGCCAATATTATACTATTTTGATTGTCATAGCTATGTAACAGATCTTAATATTGTGTATTGATTTCCTGGTTCTTCTATAACAAATTATCACAAACCTCTTCACCTAAAACAATAGAAATTTATTTTCTCAGTTTGTTATTATAGAAATCTGAAGCTAAGGTTCAGCCAGAGCTGTACTTCTGCAGGCTCTAGGGAAGAAAGCTTTATTTTCTTAACTAGCTTTTGGTGGCTACTGCCAATATTTGGCTGCTGTGGATTATGGGTTCTCTTAATATAGTTTCTGCTTTTGTGTTCGTATTTTATGCATCTCCATGTATGTCTTCTCAAGTGGCTATTTTCAAAAGCTGTCTGCCTTTGTTGTATAAGGATACATGGAATTGCATTTAGGGACCACCTGCATCAATCAGGATTAGGATTTCCCTATTAGCATTATTAACTTAATGATACCACTTACTATATAAAATAATATTCTTTCATTTGTCATGTAAATCAGTACTCACAGGTTCTGGGGCTTAGGATGTAGACTTGTTTGGGGAGGGCCTTACCACTGAACTGTATCTCAGTGCATAGGTACAGATGTGTATCTCAGAAGGCTAATATAGCCCATCATAGTTGGGTAGAATAGTTCTTTCCACTTCATTTTCTTTGTAAAAATTGTAGATTATTGTAGCTTACCTAGGGTCGATATACATATATATATATATATATATATATATATATATATATATATATACATATGTGTAAGCTTGGCATGGATAAAAGGAAGCCTTCTTGAATCTTAGCAGTCACTGCATTAGATTCAAGATCAGTCAGTTTTTGGAGAATTGACAATTTCGTTATATTGAGCCTTGCAACCTGTGAACATGGTATCTTTTTTCGTATATTTAGGCTTTCATTTATTTCATCTTCATTTTGTAAATTTTTAAATGAGCAGGTTATGTACAGGTTCAGTCAAGTGTATTCCTGGTATTTGATTATTGTTTTGGGAGAAAATATAAATGGTATTTTAAATTTGTCTTCCTACATTTCATTAATATTATATAGAAATATAAGTGATTTTTTGTGTTGACTTGGTATGCTATGAACTTATTGTAAGCATTGGTCTGAGGAATTTTTTGATAGTTATATCAAGAGTTTCTATATGAGCAATCAAGTCATTGTTAAATACCTTAATTTTTCAATTCTCATTCACATGCTTTTCCTTTCCTTATCTCCATGGCCAGTACTACCAATAATATGTTGTACAATAGTCATTAGAGTGGACATCGTGCCTTACTCCCAGTCATATTGGTTTAAACTCATATTTAAATATTACATTACCTTTAAGTTTTTGTAGATAGGTTTTAGAAAATTGGAGTAATACCTGATTCCTAACTTGATGAAAGTTTTGATCACAAATTAAGGTTTGTCAGACAAGTTTTTCCCATGTTAATTTGTACAATCATATGATTTATGTTAAATTATTGTATGGATTATACATGTTGACACTTAAATATAATCTCATTAAGTTGATTTTTAATTTATTTTCTCAGCTGGGGCTGGTGGTGCACACCTATGGCCCCAGCACTTGGAAGCCTGAGGCAGGAGGACTTTGTGAGCTGGAGGCCCAACCTGAGCTGCACAGTGAGACTTTGTCTCAAAAAAGACTAATATACATTTGCATTGTATTGATTTTTGTGATTTTTTTCTTTATTATTTTATTTTGGGGACTATCCTATTTGTTTCTTTTGGCAACAATGTGATTATTAATTGAAGACCTTCTCCTGCATCTAATACAGCCATTCAGTAATATAAAACTCCCTTTCAAGTTTGCCTTAGCATGTTTCTTTTAAACAGAATTTGATCCTTAAAATAAATCTACTCTGCTCATCATTAATTTTTCATTGGAACTATTAATCTTGGCACACTATCACTGAATTAAGAAAAATCTAGCAAAAGAATTAATAAGTGGAAGAGTTGGTTCTTTGAAACAATACATAAGATCAATAAAACTGCAGACAACCTTATCAAAAAATGAAATAAAAGACCTCATATCTATGAAATAAGGAATGAAAATGGAAAACTCTCTACAAACCATATGGAAATTCAGAAGATCATCCATACTTACTTTGGAAATCTTTATTGGCATAGAATGGCCAGCACAGAAGAAATGGACAGATTTTTAGGTACATATTAATTACCAAAGCTGAATGAAAAATAGGAAAATTATGAATTACCTCATATATCCAATGAAATTGAACATGTAATAGAATTTAACTAACAAAGAAAAGCCAAGTTGTGATGGATTCATAGCTGAATTCAATAATGAACTCAGAGAAGATTCAACTCTAGTTTTTCTTAAAATCTTCAATGAAATAGAAAGGAAAGCAACTCTCTAAAACTCATTTCTGGAGGTAGAATTACTCTGATACCAAAACCAGATAAAGACTCACCAAAAAAAGAGAACCATAGGCCAATCTTCCTACTGAACATAGATGCAAAATATAAATATCTCAGTAAAATGCTAGAAAACAGAATACAACAAATCATCTTTAACCAATTGTGATTCATTGCAGAGATACAGGGATGGTTCAGTATATGACAATCAATAAATGTGATACATCATATCAACAAATCAAAATAAAAAACACATAATCATCTCATTATATGCAGAAAAATCTTTTGACAAAGTCCAACACTCATTCATAATAAAATCCCTTCAGAAAATCAGAATAAATGGTCATTACCTCAATCTGATAAAAGTAATTTCTAACAAACCAACAGCCAACAGCGTACTAAATGGGTGAAACCCAAAAGCTTTTTAAAATCAGGAACAACACAAAGATGTCTAGTGATACCACTCCTGTTTAATATAGTTCTGAAAATATTAGCCAGATCAATTAGACAAGAGAGCGAAATTAATGAAGTGGTTGGGAAGGAAGAAGCTAAACTATCATTGTATGTAGAAGGTATGATACTTTCCTTGAAAGACCTCAAAAACTGCCAAAGACTTGTAGACTTGATGATCAAATTCAGTAGTGTAGCTGGATGCGAAGTCAACACTGTAAAATCAATGACATTTTTGTACACAAACAACAAACTCACTGAGAGAAAGATTAGGGAAACCAAGACTTTCACAATAATAACCAAAAAAATGAAATACTTGGGAATCAATCTAACAAAGCATGTAAAAGATCTATACAATGAAAAGAACAGTACTCTGAAAAAATAAATTGAAGATCTTGGAAAATTGGAAAGATATTCTTTGCTCATGAATAGGGAGAACTCACATTGTGGAAATGGCCATGCTTCCAAAATTGTTATACGTATTCAATTCAATCCCAATTAAAATACTGTTAGTATCCCTCACAGATCTAGAGAAAATATTTCTAAAATTCTTCTAGAACCAGAGGAGGCCTAAAATGTAAAAAACAATTGTGGGCAACAAAATAAAGGCAGGAGATATCATAATCCCTGACTTGAAATTATACTACAGGTCTGGTGGCAAGATGACTGTGCCCAGTGGTGGTTTTCAACTTCATGAGAGGAGCTGTCATGAGCAGGGTGAGACTTAGGATGCCACTGCAACCAAGAGACCCCCAACTCAGAGCCGGAAGCAAGACCTGAGGCCACAGGCTCATTTTAGGGTAGGAGGGGGCCAGTCTGAAGACAGTCAAGGTAGGGAAGGTGTTTGAACTACTCGACTGTGACAAGCACAAGTCTATGTTGCTGAAGAATGGATGGGACTCTGGAGAAGTAAGACCAGATATAGCCCATCAGAGCTTGCTGATGCTGATGAACAGCCTACTGAACAGGGCTGGCCTGCTGTAGGTGTATATCCACATGCAGAGGAATGTGCTGATTCAAGTGACCGCCAGACTTGCATCCCTAGGACATTTGACCATTTCTGTGGCCTCATGGTTCAGCTTTTACATAAACTGAACATTCGAGCAGCTGATGGCCCTCGGAAGCTTTTCAAGGTAATTGAGAACCCAGTGTCTGATCATTGCCCAGTTGGCTGTATGAAAGTTGTCAATTCTAGCAGGGCATGGTGGTGCACGCCTGTAATCCCAGCACTCGGGAGGCTGAGGCAGGAGGATTGGTGAGAGTTCGAGACCAGCCTGGGCTGCAAAACTGAACTCAAGGCCAGCCTGAACTGTACAGAGAGACCCTGTCTCAAAAAAGACAAAAAAAAAAAAAAAAAAAAAAAAAAAAAAAA
>PVJA010015280.1:0-25929 GCA_004027025.1 Myocastor coypus | reverse complement strand
TTCCTCCTCTCTGCTGCCCTGACCTGTGCCAAGCTCACTACAGCCTTTGAGGAGGTTTGGAGGGTGATCTGATGGCAGCAGAACCTGCTTGTGAAATGAAGGGCTGTTGGCTGTTCCCCCACTGTGAATGGACCATGGCTAGCTAGCCCCAGGCACAGAGACTGAAGCCTGAGGAAACCCATGTTGTACATTGCTCTTCATTTGCCTTATAAATTTGTCTTGTTTTCTCAAAAAAGAGAAATTATACTATAAAGCTACTGTAATAAACTCAACATGGTAGTGGCAAAAAAACAGACCTGGGAATCAATGGAACACAATAGAAGAAACACACAACAACAAAGGCACTTCAGCCATCTAATTTTGTATAAAGCAGATAAACATGTTCACTGGAAGAAAGATAGCGACTTTAATAAACGGTGATGGAAAAATGATTTCCACATGTTGAAGACTAAAAGTAGGACCATGTCCATCATCATGTATTAATCTAAAGTCAAAATGGATAAAAAAATCTAAATATTGACACAAAAACACTAAATCTACTGAAGGAGAAAATAGAAATCTTGAAGACCTATGGTAGGCAGAGAGTTCATGAACAAAAACCCAAGTATGCAAAAAATCAACAACTGGGATCTTATCTTAATAAAGTTTTTGCACATCAGAAGAAATCACTGGTGTTCAACATCATTGACCATTTGAGAAATGCAAATTAAAACAACACTTAGATTTCATTTCACTCCAGAAAGAATAACTATTCACCAAGAAATCAACAAGTAACAAATGCTGTATGGGCTGTGGGGAATAAGGATTCCTTCTTCACTCTTGTGGGGCAGTGTAGACTGGTACAACCACTGGAAATGGTATAGAGATTCCTCAGGAAGGTAGGATTAGAGGTCCTGTTCAACCCAGTAATTCCCTCCTGAGTATTTTCCTAGAATAACTGAAAACATCGTACCACAGTAATACATGTGCATATATACTTGTAACAGCAGTTTGTCATAGTTGCATAGTGGGACCCTGTCTCAAAACAAAAAACAAAAAACAAAAACAAAATACAAAAACAAAAAAACCCCAAAAACGAACAAACAAAAAACCCCCCAAACCCCTTAAATTTTGTTCCAGAAGGAACCAAGTGTAAAGCTGGGGTCAAAGGAGGGGTGGTGGCTAAACAGATTATCACCATTAAAAAAAATACAAGTGCTTTGTACAGGAACAAAAAGAAAAGATGCTTTGAGGGCATATCAGACAACAGCAAGATTCCATCTTTGAGAGGCTCAAGTGTATAGAAGTCTCAATTTTTCTTTTGAGAGGAGTAGACACCTCCTACATATGTCTGCCTGCCTCATGAAGCTATTTCTTTGGGTGCTGAATAGTCTCTCTGGGATATTCCTGTGCTGTGCCCCTTGGCCATCATGAATGAAGCAACTTTGCCCTTCTATCGTGCTGTACCTACCTTGGAGTTAGCTGACTATTGACTGAACCCTTAAACCATGAGCTAAGTTAAGTCTTTCTTGTTTAATTGTAACTGTTGCCTATTATGCCCAAATAACAGAAAATAATATAGAAAATTCATACCAGGAGTGGAGTCACTGTGAGTTTTAAAGCCTCACAGAATATTTCCTGGGAAGAATTTGAAAGATTATGGAGTGCATGATAGAGCAGCTCAAGAATACAGTAAACCAAGATTGTTGAGTGGTTCTGTCCAGAAGAAAGACTACTAATAGGAAATCAAACAATTAAGGCTAGGCTCAAGGTTCAGCTGGAAGCAAGGGCCCCACTGAAAATTGGAGTAGAGATTATGTGTATCATACTCTGGAAGGAAATTCGTCTGCATTTTGTACATGTCATGAAACTGCAGGAGACTAATATTAAGGTTGATGGATGCACTAATGTTGTAGAAGAAATTTGAAGACAGCCCAAGTTTGGGTCTATGGCATAGTACTACTAGCTACTTTTAGACAAATTTACTATGAAAACTGGGGAGAAGCTCAGAGCAGAAATATTTGCAAAACTTAAATTTTGGCCAGGTGAGGTGGCGCATGCCTATAATTTAGTACTTGGGAGGCTGAGGCAGGAAGATCAGTGTGAGTTTGAGATCAGCCTGGGCTACAAAAGTGAGCTCACGGCCAGTCTGAACTGCATAGTGAGAACTTGTCTCAGAAAGAGAGAAGAAAAAAGAAAGAAAAGAAAAACTTAAATTTTGTTCCAGAAGGAACCCAGTGTAAAGCTGGAGTCAAAGGACATGTGGCGGCTAAGCAGATTATCATCATTAAAAAATACAAGTGCTTTGTACAGGAATAAAAAGAAAGACGCTTTCAGGGCATATCAGAGGTCAGCAAGATTCCATCTTTGGGAGGATCAAGTGTGTAGAAGTCTTAATTTTTCTTTTGAGAAGAGACTCTCTGTGATCCCTTCTTTTAGAAGGCCTCATAGGGAATTGCTTTCCTGTCTAGGTTCTCAGAAACCACTGCATTCATTGTTCAAGAGGGCCTGACTACTATCCCTGCTCACTGCATACTTCGGCATCATCCACACAATGCCAACTTTACTGGTATGCAAAAAGAAGAAAAAGTAGTGTGAGAGAGACTTCTAACTCAATTTCAAAAGAATGAAGGGCCAGGCGAAGAGTCTCTCAGAGGATAATGCATAAAGCTTTGGCTATGAGGCTGAATTTGCAGTGGAAATTCTAGGAAAATGAAGATGTCAGGAAAATGAAATAGTAGCTGAGAAAATCTGCAGGAATCAAGTGCAACCAGTCTCAGAGAGAGGCCATGTGGGTTGCACCTGACAAGGCTGTGGGGTTGGGGATGACCATACCCTTTGGTACTCATATTTTAGTACCATGTGCACCAGATGCTGGGTTTGGAGCTACAAATTTAATGTTTGCCCTACTAATTTTTGTCTTTCTTTGGTCTGAATCTTTTCTGCTCCTCTTTTCCTTCTTTTTGGAATGAGAATACAGTGGTGCGTCAGTTCACAAACTTAATTTGTCCCACAGTTCTGGAAAAGATGGTTGCATTCAAGTTCATGTAGGAAAGATGGTTGTAGTCTTGTTTGTCACCTGATACAGAGTTAGCAAACAAAAACAAAATATTGGCAAACACTTTTGTTTGGGAACCAAATTATTTGCAACCACAGTGCTCTCTAACCAAGATGCCACTGTGTTTACCCTGTGCAATTGTACTTTGAGATTATGTAACTTGTTTGTAATTTTTAGAGGTTCAAGATAAGAGCTTACCTGGAGCCTGAAAAATTCTGGAACAGTTAGGACTTTGTGGTAAGGATCACTACATTTTCAAGCTGTACTCAGGGTAGTTATGGCGGGTGTTATTTAGCATATGTTGCTGTCTTTATTTTGAGATTAAGTGTGGTTTAACACGTGTTTGGGTATGAAATTGACAACATAGGGGGTGATTATGATCATTATTCTTGACATATCAGCTTCATTGATTTAAGAAACATAGAGCATGTTAGATTTGTAGAGTATGCACCTGGCTGATTCTGGGCAGGTCATAGATAGCCTTTGCTACTATAAATGTTCCTTCAGGTGTTTGTCTCCAGTGCTGTTCCCTGACCTGTTCTTCCATAACTAAGATAAGTAGCTTTTCTCAACCATGTTCTTTTGCTATGCTAATTCCCACCTTCCACGAATCAGAGTAGGGACTGAATCTCCAAAGGATAAGCTAAATTACAACTTTTTCCTTTATGTTATTGGTGTTTCCTGTTGTACTCAGCAAAGGAAAAGCTGATTAGTATAGGTTCATGTAAGGTAATCCTGATATGTTAGTTCTTAAGTCTGATGTTTATATTGTTTCTTTTCTATTCTTTACTTTTTAAAAATGTTGCCTGTGTATTAATTGAATATTTTTATTTTTTAAATTTTTAAAATTAATTTTAATAAAAAAGATAAAACAGCAATAAAACAGTTTCAAAACAAGTTAGTCAGATGGTTACAATAATTAATACAATGCATATTGTTGTCTTCATAGTAGTTATTGAGAGGTAAAATGCAGACCTGATATCTTGTCTAAACAATATTTGTACAAACTTTTATTCTCAATGAACTAAAAGAAAATAGCTATATATCTATCCTAACTCTCCATATCTTTTTAAAGTTTCTAATATTAGAAAATATCATATCATGTCTCATAAATTGATTGTAAGTCAAAGATACAGTATGAATCATAAAACAAAAATTAAAATTTAAAATATTCAGAAAATCAATTAAATATTAATTAATTAAAATTAAATTTAATATTCCAAAATAATATTGCAAAATTCAAATCAAATTTTGAGTCCAACTTAGAGGCCAGAATGTTGTGCATCATATGTATGAATCTGTAATCAATTCAGAGTACTCAGATAGTATTTGAATAGATTAATATACACAAAAACATCAACTGAGAAAAAGTTGTTATGGTAGTAAAGAATTTCTAAGAATAAAACATAGGTCTGTTATAAATGGTCAAGGACACACTTCTATGACCATAGATACTGGAATGGCAAATATATGACCAGAACTTCTAATAGTTTGGGGATAGGATATCACACAAAGTTCTAGTATGTTGTGGACATGGACAGTGTCCATGATGCATATCGATGGCCAGGTGTCACTTGTGGGACTGAGCTACTGCAATTTCTTTGATGTACACCCTGTAGATCCATACAGAATCATGACCCATAGGGTGCAGGAGAAGTCTAAATAGAACATGCTGATAGATATATTTTTCTTCTGTATACAAAAGAATGGTTGAGGGACTGCTTTGTATGCCTCTTTTTCTCCTGTGTTTAATTGTTTGCCCTATTTGGTGGGTTCTTTCCATTCTCCTTCATGGAGTTGTGGTCATTCTGATCCCTATCTAGAATATCTTTTAGTAAACTGTATAGGTTTGGCTTTGTCATCAATGAAATTCTTTAGTTGTTCTTGTCTTGGAAGTATTTCACTTCTCCATTGAATTTGAGAGTTTTGCATTGTATATCAGTCTGGATTGGAATTAGTTTTCTTTCAAGACTTGTAGTGCTTTGCTCCATGCAATTCTTGACTTGATGGTTTGTAAAGAGAAATCTGGTATTTTTCTTTTTCTTTCTTTTTGTTTTTTTTAAGAATTTTTAATTTTTATTTATTTATTTTTTTCTTGTTTGTTTATTCACTCATTTTTATGGCCAGCTCAGCTTGCCCTGAGGGCAGGGCTGGCGCAGCATGTGGTGCCGGGGATCGAACCGTGGTCCTTGAAGCCGCCCAAGCTTTCCCAAGCAGGGGCTTTAGACTACTGAGCCATCCTGCCGGGCCAATCTGGTATTTTTCTGATTGGTTTTCCTTTAAATGTGATCTGTTTCTTTTCTCTAGCAGCTTTTAGTATACTGTTCCTGTGCTGAATTTCTGGGGTCTTGATTATTATATGTCTGGATGTATTTTTAATTGGGTTGATGTTATTTGGAGTTTTATATGCTTTGGTTACTGAATGTCAAATTGTTTTCCCATATATGGAAAGTTTGCTGCTATTACTTCTGCCCATATTCTTTTTATAACATTTGTATAGACACCTTCTTTCTCATTGATACCTATTAGTCTTACATTGTTCATCTTTGCATCATCTTGCAAATGTTGAATTCTTTTTCCTGCATCCTAGTTGCCTTTAGGAGATCTTTTCTCACCTCTTCACTAGCTGCAATGGTGTCTTTAAGTTCTGAAAATCTATCTTCAATTTCATTGAAATGGTTTTGCCAGCTTGTGATTGAAGTTTTAAGTTCCTGTATAGCACTTTGAATCTGTTTCATGCATTCTTGCCTATATTGCTCACTCAAGGATTCCATCATTTTTCTATTCTCCTCTACTTTTTTTTATTAATGTCTTCTTTGGAAGCATTTAGTACTTCTTTCATTATAGTCATCATTTCTTTTTATACTCCAGCAATTATTTCTGATCTGATTTTTTCTATAACTTTTCGCAGTTGTTTCCTTACTTCAGATGCTATTATTTTAGAGATTTCAGGTGTGTGATTTCCAATTTCTTCTATCCTATTGTCTCCTGCATTTGTTGGGCTCAGGTCCTGACAGTGCATTTTGCTTCTTGTCTTTGTCATTTTGTGTAGCCCTGCCCTTTGACCTTTGGTGTAGAGCTTTGGAGAGATATTATCTTAGCACCAGATCTGGATCTACCAAGTTCAAAGTTGTCCGGGTGGGTGTAGCTTGTGTCTGGCTGTTGTGCTCCATGTCTTCCTGCTGCAGCCCTTGGAGGTGAACCTGCTGTTCCACTCTGGCAAGATATTCTGCTCCTGGATCAGCTGGGTGAGTCTTGTCTCTAGCATGTCTACAGGCAATTCTGTTGCAGTTTTCCGCACTAGGACTGTCTGCTGGTTGACCTTTCAGTAACATACCGGCCTTGTTACTGGATTGAATGAGTTTCTGGTGGGCCCAGGGTACCGTCACGGGCAGGGCCTGGTTGCTAGATGGAATGAGTTTCTGTTGGCCCCAGGAGGTTTCACTCACACACTGAGCCTGCTTTCTGGGTCTAATGAGTTTCCTGCGGGCCCCAGGCAGTCTCGCTCACATTTGGGGCCTGGCTGCTGGGTCAAATCTGGATGTTTTTAAAGGATATAATCTTGATTTTTAAATGTGTTTTTTAGCATATCTGTATAGTTTTCATAATGGTTGTTAGAGTATTGTGGCATTTGAATACCTAATTTGCCTTAGTTTGTTAATACAAAAGGAAGAATGGCATTCCCTCAAAGATGTCTATCTCCTAATCCCTAAAACTCTTGATAGTTTCCTTATATAGCAAAAGAGACTTTGAATCTGTGGTTAAGGATACTGAGGGAAGATAATTTTCCTGGTTTATCTGTATTGCCTGATGTAGCCTCTTTAGTTTCTATGAGTATGAGGAACATTTGGGCTTAAGAAAGGAAATAGCCATGCTGGTCCCAGCCGCTGGGGCACACTAAAATGGCAGTTGAGACTGGGCATGGTGGCACATGCCTTTAATCCCAGCTCTTGGAAGGCTGTAGACAGGTGGATCACTACAAGTCTGATCTAGTAGTGAGACCCTGAATACCCTGTATACCCTTTCCTAAAAATAAAAAAGAGAAAGAAAGGAAATTGTGTGACACAAAACAATTGAAAGCAATTGTAACCATTGTAACCAGGTGTAACCATCAGTAACACCTGATGGTTACTTCAACAATGGTGAGGCTAGAGAGAAGTGGAAAGACTAAGGGTAAATTTTGAAGGTGTGATTTATAGCTTTCATTACGAATTGGGCATAGAATATAAGTGAAAGTAACATGTCACAAATGCTTTTTTGAAACTCTGCCTCCATGAACTTCATGGAGAAAGATGAGAAGACCATGTCTGATATAATTTTGTGATGGATTTCCCATATTTAAGCAGAGATATCCTGGGACTATGTAGACATCTATAATTCTCAGATAATTGTTGGACTCAGTAAAGAATTTATTAGAAATACAAATATAAGAAATATTAGATCATAAGTTTAGTTTGAATACCCCTCATCAGAAAACCTAAAATATAAAATGTTCTATTCAGCGGTTTCATAGTTTAGATAATTTCAGATTCTTTTAATTAGGGCTGCTCCAGTGGCAAAGTCCGTGAAAACTGTCTTAAACAATCTCTCCAAACCATGAAATACTTCTTTTCCAAGTGTTCTGGAAAAGGTATTCTGTAATACAGAAACTGGGAGTGGGTGAGACGACTTTGAGAAAATACAGAGTAAGAAGAGTGAACACTTAGTTCAGAGCCATGAGGCAAAAGAACATTTACTTGTGAGAGGAGGCAGACTATGCCAAGAAAAATAAGGAATAGCATCCAAAAGAGATAGGAAGCAATCCAAGAAAAGTTTCCCATCTCTGTAAGAATTTCTTTCAAATTCTCATCCCATTAATCACCCACATGGGTAATAAACAAAGCACAAAGCCACAACACGCTCCACCTAACGTAATGAGGTGCCTTACTTACACAATTACTTTATTGTAGTTCTTCCTGAAAGTAATCATCTGCAGGAGGTATTTTTGTATGCACACAAAGATACAGAAAACCCTGGAAGTTAACTGAAGAAATTATTGAGTTATATCTAATGGTGGTATCATGGATGTTTTTACTTCCTTCATTACATTTAGTTCTTTTTCTTTAATGAATATCTTAAAGTTTGTCTAAATTTTTTGTATTATTTTCTACGTAGATCAAACTTGTAGTGATTCTTCTGTTTTAAGCTTCCCAAGTGCTGGGATTACAGGCACGTGACCCCACACCCAGTCTCAATCGTCATCTCAGTGTGTTCTGCAGATAGGGCTGGCTCAGCAGGCTGGGGATCAAACCCAACCACTGAGCTCTGCCAAAGCGGGTGCTTTAATTTGCTGAGCTATTGGGCCGGCCTATATTATTTTCACTGGGAAAAATCATGCTGTTTTATTTAGAATAAAAGGAATTAGTGTGTTATTGTAGCATACGATTCTATATTACATTTTTGTTATTGTTTTTGTGGTACTAGGGATTGAACTCAGTACCTTGTGCTTGCTAGGCAAGCACTTATTCAACTGAACTATCTCCCTGGCACTAAATTGTATTTTAACTGGATCTTTGAGTTGATATATTTAGGGTTTATTGTTTATCTACCTTCTCTTAGTCTTCATTCTTTATATAAATAATGGGGGACAGTGATGCATCAAGAATACAAAAGTAAATTAAATGATCTGTACTTTAATTCTACCTCAGCCATTTCCTGTCTCTGTTATATGGGATGCACTACAAAATAGAGCAACTGACAAATGTCTTGAAGAGTAATCTGAGGATTAAAATAATGGATGAATGACATAGTTTTAATTTTTTTAAAAAGTATTTATTTATTTATTTATTTATTTGGCACAGATCTCACTACACATCTTAGACTCATAGTGATCCTCCTGTCTCAGCCTCCTCAGCACTGGGATTATACGTGTGTGCCATTATGTCAGGTTTTGGTGGCTGGCATAGTGTGGTGGGATAAGAAAGTGAAGTAGTATTGGGGATCAAACTCATGTCCTTGTGCTTACCAGGCAGGTGCTTATACCACTGAGCTATCTCCCCAGCCCAAATGACACAATTTAGTTGTTGGTACATGATAGATAAATCGATAGATGGTAGTAGTAGATAGCTGGAGCGATGGCATTAGACAGCCTGAATGCGAAGTTTTCTTATTACTTTCTAAATGGGTCATCTTCTGTTACGGTTTGGATCTCAAATTTCCCCTAGAGCTCAAATGCTGAAAGCTTGGACCCCAGCCAGGGGCACTGTTGGGAGGTAGTGGAAACTTGGGAGGTGAGGTGTGATTCCAGGAAGTAGTCAGTTGGGCAGTCTATGAAAAACCTGTTAGCACTCCAACCCTTTGCAAACTTTCTTCAGCCCACCATGAGGCAAACTACTTTGATCTGCCACAAGGTCACTGCCATGATTCTCCATCTCAATACATTCCCAGAATCAACATAGCAAATCACCATGGATAGAAAGCTCTGGAAACATGAGCTAAAATAATTTTTTTGTACCAACAATGATTAGAAAAATTATGATGTCTACATCCTGTGCTCCGTATAACTACTACAAGGACAATATGCATTGTAGTAATTATTGGGAACGTCCTACTAATGTGTTTTGAAAATGTCACATTGTTATTTCTTATTAAAAGTAACAAGAAAGAAAGCATAAATAAAAATAACAAATTATTCTAAAGCCAAAATATAAAATAAATATTTTTCCTTTAAACTGATATTTTGTCAAAGCAAAAGGAAGCTGAACTCCTCCATGTTACATGTTGAATGACAAATAAAGATCTTAATGGCGCAAGAACCATTAGGAAGAAATTTAGATACCAGTTTTAGAATAGGGCAAGAGTATTCACAGGTACTGAACAAAGAGCGTTTTGCATATTTCTCCGATGGTCAAGAGTATTTCATCTAAATGATGACATTTTGAATTCCCTAAGGATAGTAGTTAGGTTTTGCTTGTCTTTTATACAAATGATATCCATACTAAAAATGTTTACAATTTAGGATTATCATTCTAAATATTAATTCTCATGACATAAGATCAGAGAAGGAGTTCTCTGTGCATATCTTTGCTTAACTGTCCCACCACATCCCTGATACCACTCTCATTCCTTTTTGCAGTATAGCTGGTGCCTGGCTGACGTTGAGCATTCCTTGGACATCACAAGCAACTGTTTTCATGAACGTCCCCACCTCTATGCTCCTAACAGTTGAGCTATTCTTTTTGCACAACATTTGTGTTTATTCCTAAGCCAGCAGTGTCAACAGTACATACTATAATGATATAATGTATTCAAAAGTGAATACATTGCTTGCCTTTGAATACAAAAGGAAATGTGTTTAATTTGAAAGTTAGACTGAATTAATACTTTGGAAAGCATTAATAAAAATGAGTTCCTTAAATTGTTGCCAAGTTAAATTAATAATAAAGCAGAAATATATGGGTGAATCTATCTATGCACACATTAACACACAAAATGTTCTTAGGTTTTCTTTCCTCCTTAAGAAATACTAAGAGAAATCATATATTCTGAAAATAGGGCATGGTTTATATGTGTGATTTGTAGAAGTTCAAATCTCCACTGATGGACCTTTACTAAAAGAAGAGATCTGACTCACAATCTAAAGTTTGAGTGTGCATGTTTCAAGCTAAAATGGAATATTTAAGGTTTACAAGCATCCATTTTTAGATGAACCCTGCTTCAATCAACAACTATTCATCCTGAATGTAAAAGAATAAAAGATTTCTAAAATACATTGATTAAGCAGAAATTAAGCTGAATATATACTGATTTTTGAGTTCCAGTTCAGACATTTGCTTACTTTATGATCTTGATCAAGATGCTTACCCTTTTGAACATGAGTTCTGCATTCATACAGGGTAACTTTTATTAATGAGGTTTTTTTTTTAAATTGAAAAAGCTCACACATGTAAAGTACGTTGTGAAATTTCTTAAAGGTGAGGAGTGTGTAAAAATTTAGTTTTCTATAATCTCATAGTGGGCTGGCCAGACAGCTCAGCAGATTAAAGTGTCTGCTTAGGTAGAGGTGGCAACCAGAATTTGATCCCTTGTGCCATGTTGCGCCCCCCTCTCCCACGGGTATGACAAAACTGCGATTGAGACTGGGCGCTTGGGAGGCTGAAAACAGGAGAATCACTGTGAGTCCTAACTGTGCACTGAGACCCTGGAGACCCTATAGGTACTATAGTCTCATGGCTATTAAACCTACTATTTTCAAGCAAGATCTTTCCTAAACTCTAGACCCACACTTTTAACTACATCTCCTTCAGGCTTCTTCATCACTCTCTTAGACTCAGTCTCTAATTATGAAGACCTCACTTTGACTGCCCGTATTCTCACTCATTCTCAGAACAAAGTGGCCACCCACATGTTTGGTTTTGGATTTTTAAATGTCTCTCTTCGGGCTGGGGAGATAGCTCCGAGGCACAAGTGCCTTCTGGGCAAGTGCAAGGTCGTGAGTTTGAACCCTGGTCCCCCCCCCAAAAAAAAATGTCTCTCTTCATTCTCTCTTCTTTCTCTTTGAAGAATAATTCTTACTTCTTAAATGCCTGGTATTCCCCTCCCCACGAATAATCCTCACTCCTCTTGTCTTCCTAATTGTTCCAGTTTATTTAGCATAATGTAAGATCTATTCTACTTTCATTATTAAAATGGGTTTAAGTAATATTGGTTTGTATTTATTCACATGCCGTAATATTATTTATATCAAGACTTTACCAACAAGTTCCCATCGCTATTCTTCCTAGTATGTTCACTGCCAATAGTATCTTTCAAAAAAGAAAATCTGATGTACCTGAACACTCCCCCAGCATCCACACCCCTGCACATATTCATATGTCTTACATTGCATGCAGTTAAGAATCCAGTTTCCTCAGCTTTGTGTATAAGTGAACAGTCTGGTGGGAACAACTTGCTGTAAATTTAGGCCCTGCTTCCCTCAAATTAGATCATCTCCCTATTGTCAGATGCACCTGACCTTCTCATGATTCTGTGCTGTGCCTGCATATATTATAGCATGTAAATCACACCAGCAACTGGGGCTCTTGTTTGGGTGGATCATTTCCTACTCAGAAATTCTCCCTATTTAGGCTGGTGAGATAGCTCAGTGGACTAAGTGCCTGCTTAGGCAAGTGCAGGAACCAGGGTTTGATCCCTGCCATCACACGCAGTACTGGCCCTGCCCTCAGGCCTAATGAGCTGGCAACTGAGTCCAGGTGTGGTGGCTTACTCCTCTAATCCCAGTACTGGGAGGCTGAAAACAGGAGGATCGCTACAATTCCATGCTGTGTGTATCTATATCCTGCACAAAATACATAAAAGGAAATCCTCCTTATTTGCAAATGTACAACTTTTAAGGTGTCTGGAGAGAGGTCTCAGGGTTAAATCTGTGTTATTATCTATACATACACCCCTAATCATTTGCACTTTTGTGTGAAGTATGTTAACTCTTCCAGAGTTCTGTTATGTTGACCTGCTGTCTTTGTTTTTAATTACTCCATGGAGCCTCAAGTAGAAATAAAAACCTGGTTATGAAATTAAAATGTTTGGCTCATGAGAGAAGAGCCCAGGATGACCAGGAGAGGACAGTGTAATAGTGTCACACTGGTTTAATAAGAAGGAAAGGGTTTGGCTGCAATTGATCTTAACTTTAACGGAGAAGTCCAATTAACTTTGGGTGGTGTTGCAAGGGAAGACAGAGCCAACGTTCTCAACGTTCTGTGAAGCTGGAAGTTGTCCTTGTGCTTACAGGTGTTCTTTGTTCGCATCCTGAGAGTATTATCATGTGCTAAAATAAATGTTCCCTATTTATTCTTCAGTAGCTAAAAGGATATTTGTTTCTAGTCCCATTAATTATAGAACTTCCAAATATTAATGAGAACTTCAGTAGCAGAGGCTGGGAGATAATGATCTCCTGTTATTGAACTGATTTGTGCTCTCAATTGCTGGGTATCTTGGCACAAAAGAGCAGAGTTATAGGGATGTGGTGTTTCCATCTCACTTAGACTCATTCAGATAAATTTTGATTCATGTTTTATGGAAGAATAGATTATTCTTCTTCTCTGCCATTACCTTCATAAAGGCCTGCATGGTAGATTAACTTTCAAATAGTTAATATGATAAGGAGAAAAATAAACAGGGACAGATTGAATGTCCCCTAAATTATTTCTTATGTAACTTTTTCAGTGATGTAGGATATTTTCTAATAGCTTTCACACAGGGGCTGTAGAAATTAACAGTGGTTATTTTACTGCATATTTTTAATCTTCAAAATAGTTGCTCAGATTACCAGGTGTAGGAGTGCAAAACTGATCATAAACACTAACTATTCCTTTTAATGAACCAATTGAAATTAGTAGTATAATTATCTGAATACACACACACACACACACACACACACACACACACACACACACACACACATATATCCCCCTCTCCTTTTTTCTTTTCTCCTTTCCCCAATCCCAGCTGGTCTTTTCTTCTGAGCAGTTTATTTTCCCTTCACAGTATCTGTCGTACCTTTTAGATGTAATTTACTTCTTCACTGTCATACACAAGGGAGACAATGTGATATTTACACATATGGGTCTGACTTATTTCACTTATGAGTATGGTCTCTAGTTGCACTCATTTACCTATAAATGCCTTGGGATTTTCTTTCTTTATCTTGAGTTTGTCTTTATTTATAGCTGAGTAATACTCCATTGTATAAAAATACCATGCTTTTTTATCCATTCATCATTTTATGGGCATTTTTGTTGTTTAAATGATTTTGCTATGACGAATTGTGCTGCTGTAAACATGGAGACACGAAGTCAATGTAACAGAACTCTGGCCAAGTTACATACTCCCTCAAAGGGGCACAAACAGGAAATTTTATATTCATTGATCTTTGGAAATATGAACTGTACTTGTTTTTTGAGCGGCATATATTTACTGGGGGTAAGAAAGCTTCTGTGTGAGAGAGGGACAGAAAGTGGCCTGAGTGGGTTGTCCCTTTGTAAGTTATGACTACATAAAAATCCTACAATTTCTTAGTTTACTTAAGATACATAAGGAAACAACCAAGTAAAGCAAGCAAAACAAGTACAGAGAAATAAACCACTTGATGCACTCATTATAACTGTTGAAATTTTTTATGTTTATGTAAATGGATGAAATATATAAATATTTAATGGCTCATTCTATAGATGAACTTTGAGAAATTATAATTCCATATTCATGTATTCTTCACTTCCTCTTCCTTACTGTGAGGCTACCTGAAGACAGGACCTTGGTTTCGTTATCTTTGTAATGCCAGTTGTGAGAGAAGACTTAGATCATTGTAGGTTATCTTTAATTAAGTTAATGTTATAATCAATTCATAACTACTTTTATATACTGGTTTAGCTTAAATTTTCCACACTCCCAGAGGTCCATGTGTTACAGGCCTGGTCCTCACTATTGGAATTTGGTGTCATCTATGGACTAGGTTTTTATGGGGGTGTGTAGGCCAATGAGGACATGTTCCTGAAGGGTGTTGTAGAACCCTTCCTCTTAGTTCTTATTTCCCACCTATGAGGCAAGAGTTTGACTTTGGTACACCTCTAGTTATTGCATGCTGTCTTGTCAGGGGTCCCAAAACAGTGGGTCCACCTGACCTTGAACTGGAATTGCATTTTCTGCTCATTAGTTAACCATTTAAGATATATCATTACAGTGGTAGACATCTGACTACTGTATAAACCCTTAAATAGTATCTACTATATGTTGTATGCTGATCTATTTCCTGTGTTCATTAAAATGTCAGCTAATTTTATCCTCATAAAATTCTATTACTTATCTATTGTTGTGGAGCAAGTAGCCCCATAGATTAATGGCTTTCAGTAACAACAGACATTGGTTATCTCATCAGGTTCCTGAGAGTTGGAAATTTGGGTGCAGCTTGGTTACAGTGTGCTGAATTTAGAGTCATCTCTCATAAAGTTGTAGCAAGATACGGGCTGTGGCTATCTTCATCTGAAAATCTGACCCGGACTGGAAGATTTGCTTCTGAGAGGACTTGCTTTCTCACATAACTCACAAAACAGTGCTTGTCTTAGTTACTCTTTGCTCGTTGCTGGGACAAATACCCGACACTCAAAATGAAGGAAGGAAAGGTTTATTTAGCTCACAGTTCATAGAGGTTTCAGTCCAAATTTGGCTGGCCCAAGGCTGAGTGGAGCAGGGCGGAAAGCATCCAGTTCATGGCGGCAGAACAGCAACAAAATGGTGGCAGAGGTAGCCAACCAAATAGCAGAGAAAGCAGAGAAAGCAGAGGCAGCAGAGAAACAGCAACAGCTTGAGTCGGTCTCTCTGTCTCTCTTTATATTACATTCAGGCTCTGCACCTTAGCCCCTGCTTTAGGCTACACCCATAATCTCAGAAGTACTAAAACCCATAGTCCCAGGGATCGTGGATCAAATCTCAAACTCTAGAAGTCTCCGCCCAACGACTACACGAGGCTTTGGGGGGACAACTAGACATAAACCATAACAGTGCTGGTTTTGATAGGAACCCTGAGTTCTTACTTTGTGGACTTTCCTTAGGGCTGATGACAGCCAATTTCCTCCAGACACAGTGACCCAAGAGAGAAAAGTGGAATGTACAACACTTTTGTGACCTAGTCCTTCAAAGTCTTCTCTGTAACTTTTGCAGCAGCCTTTGTTTCAGGAAGTCAGACTATTCCATGGGAATAGGGCAGGATTTGCATAAGAATATGACATTTAGGAAGCTGGCTACAACAGACTGTGTGAAGTAGATACCTTCCTAGTATTGTTTTACAGGGAAGGGGGGGATGAGGAGTAGAAAGGAGAAATAGGCTTTTAGTGAAATAGGATTATAGTGAAATGAGATTATACACTGACACCTAGATATTCACTCGTAGCAAAAAGGTGTAGAATGTTACACACCATATGTGAAACACTTAATAAATCTCAGTTGTTATGTTTTTTCTATTAGTCAAAATATTTGCCTTTGGCAGTTTTAAAATTTCAGTTGACTGAGATAGCAAGCTGTGGGCTCAGTTCTAGAAAAATACATTTTGAAGCTGTTGTGAGCAAACCTGACAGGCGATTTTTGCTTTCCTATTGTCTACATTTAGGGTAGCTTTATCAGGCTACCCTCAATGTACATCGTGCAACATGAATTTATGTATCGTAGTGTTGTGTAGGTCGGAAGTTTGATACAGATTTTATCAGACAAAAATTAAGACGTCAACAGGGCTGCTTTTGTTCAGAAGGCTGAGGAAGAGAACTGATTTTCTTACACATTTTTCTATTTCTCTTTCTGTCTTTCTTTCTTTCTTTCTTTCTTTCTTTCTTTCTTTCTTTCTTTCTTTCTTTCTTTCTTTCTTTCTTTCTTTCTTTCTTTCTGTTTTGATAGTACCAAGGACAGAACTCAGGACCTTGTGCTTGCTACATAGGCAATTATGCTGCTCAACTTTCTCCCCAGACCTTAATGCTTCTTGAGATTGCTTAAATTTCTAGTCTCATAGCCTGCTTCCCTCATCTTCACAGTCGCAGTACAATGGTTTCATGCATCTCACTTTTGAGCTTCCTCTTGCAAAGAACTATAGGAGCCAACCCTGTAGCAGAATCATCCCTGGGCCCAGAATCAGGACCTGAGTTCTTCCATACATTCTGTGTCTCCTTCTGATTGTGGTAACTTAATCAAATATTTAGCATTTTAAAAGGATGAATAGGGGCTTGGGAGATAGCTCCATGGCACAAGTGCCTGCCTGGCAAGTGCAAGGTCGTGAATTTGAACCCCGGCCCTATGAACATAGCATGGTAACAAAATATACCTGCCTTGCTACTCCACAAATTGCAGTGTTTATCAATCGAGTAATCCAAGAGGCATTTTATATAAGAGGTAAGATGCTAAACATAGATTAGATCTGATGGGAATCTTCGCCTGCTGTTTGATTTTCCCTGAAAACAGTGATTTTTAAAAAATACCCTTCCTACAAGTCCAACTGAAGCATTTTCCCTCCGCCCCCGTCTCTCAATGTGTGTGTGTCTCTGTCTCTCTTTTTGCAGTACTGTGGATTCAACATAGGACCTTGCACTTGCCAGGCACTTTTGCTGTTGAACTATCTTCCCTTCCAGCCGCAGCAGTCTCTGTTGACCTGGCCCCCTGCCTTCGTTGCTTCCCCCCATGGAAGCAGCCAGCATAACCATGAATGTGGCAGTGAACAAAGTTTTGCATTCTAAGGATCTCAGTGAGTGCTAAGACTGAGGGAGTATTTTTTTTTTTTTTTATTCCATGCTTTTGGGCACTACATCATTTCCTTACTCTGTTTGAGGTATACTAGACAGGTTTTCCAGCCAGAGTCATTTATATTCCTACCATCTTCCATGCTTTAATAAAAACGAAGGCTTTAGTTTGTGATGTTGGGTTGAAATACCATATTAATCAAGTCAGAATGTTATTAAGTGGCTTTTATATGTCTATTTGGGAGGCGGTTAAGTGTTGAGTCTTCTTCAGTTTGTTTTTTATTCACTTATCTAGTGTCTGTCTCGGCAATAGGCCTTGCGGGGCCAAATGAAATATATTAGATAACTAGATGGCCCCAGACATGGAGAAGTAAAAAATCCTCAATCATGATTGCATAGTGTTTGTGTCACTCCTTCTTTTGTAACAATGTCTCTGGGCTGCTTTGAACGTGCCTGTGTCAGGGCCCTGACAACCCTAGGGCTTTCATTTAGTAATTCTTCCAGAGCCAATAGATACAAATAAAAAGTAGCCAAGGTCTACTCCCTGTGTGTCTCTTCTCTAAGCAATTATTTATGTAGCAAAGGCCAGGCACCCTGTCATCAGAGATGATGAGAAGATAAGGACTTAGAGAATCATCACAGGAAATTCAAGTACTAGGTGCTGGGAACATGCCCAAGAGGTCTTTTACCAGGTTAGTTCTTCCACTCTTCTTAGAACACAGAGCTAAAAAAGAGCTTTTCACCTTTTTCAGTAAAGGTTTGATTTTCTTAAAGTCATTATTGATTTGTCTCAACCACTTGTGTGCTTTTTATAGCTGTCAGTGTTTTCTACCCATGAGTCCATTCTGCTCTGAGGCCCCGCAGGGCTTCGAGCTTCAGGCCCCTCCCAGTCCTCTGTCTGCTTCCCGCCTGCCAGGGAACACACACCATGGTGACATCAATCACCCAACAGGAGGTGGCTACAGATGACTGCAGTCACCACCCAATCCTCATCCTTTAAACAAAAGGCAGAGAACACTGAATTTGCAGGGACAACTGCGATCTCTGCCTTTTTCTCCTGGAGATATGGTTTTCATAGAAGTTAAGTCTTTGTCAAGGAAGGAATATTGCCTGCCGCACGAGGCCATCAGAAAGACATCTTCTTGTCATTTGTTCCTCCACATAAAGCAGTGAGGAAAACAATCATCACTCTTGAGCAACCACATAAAGACATGTAGAAAAGCAAAGCAAAGGGCCTTTTCAAAGCTTGTGCTTCTTACTGAACAACCGCTCTCGGTTGATCAGGAAGCAAATAAACTGGACGAAAAGTATCTTGATCCTTGGATTTTTTTCCCCTTTCTTTTTTCAGCCTGACTTTGAGACACTTCTGAACTCATTAACACTTGTCTTTGATATAGAACAAAGAAAATGAAATTTCTATAACTTTTACAGAACCCAGCTCTTTGGTTCTCTGTTTCAGACAGCTGACATATAATATGTGCATTTCTAACTCTCTGTATATCATTGTTTACATATAAATTAAAAAAAGATAAACCAGATTTTTAAATCTTTTGTCTTATTCTACCCAGTAGAATTAATTGAACTATATTATTTGAAAGAACTCTAACAAATCTGTTAAATAACCCATCTTTAATTGTGGCACTCAGAAAACTGAAGTTAGGGCTGGGGATGCAGCTCAGTGGTGTGCCTACCTTGGTGTGCCAAGGTTCTGGGTTGATCCTTAACATTGCCAAAACAGAGAGATAGACAGACCCACATATACACAGGTGGGCAGACATAGACACACAGACAGACAACAAAGAAACAGGCTGAAGCTTGAGATGTAAACGTCAGTTCCCAGGCATAAAAATTCCACTGTTTTAACTAGAGGTGTAAATCTTTTAATGTCAGAAGAGGCCACCCTCCTGGGCATCTTTCAGAGCACAGAACGTGCTACTAGGGGACAGTCTCCATAAGTATGCAGGATAAAGTACCTCATTAGGATGTCAGGTGGCAGAGATGCGCTGCTATGTAGATAATGTCAGCAGACCTTTAGGGTAAAAACAAGAACATTAACTGGAATGATGGCAGGCTCCCTGGTTTACTTGTTTGCCAGACGAGTTTTATTTTTGTGTTTTATGATTTCCTTTCAGCCATTTATATCCTTTGATTCCCTAGTCAATACAAATGTCTAAGTGACTTTCATGATATAAAGTAACTGGGAAGCTGTGTGTGTGTGTGTGTGTGTGTGTGTGTGTGTGTGTGTGTGTGTGTGTGCTTGCATGTGTACACTTATTTACAGACTTGACCAGGGATAGATAGGGAGTAGCTTGGTAGCTGGAGATGAGGTGCCAGCAATCGGATACTGAGCTGTTTAGTCCAAAGGGACTCTTTGAGCAGATGAAGCTGAAGGTAAGGCAGATGAGAAGTATAAACCAAGGTCTGGCATTAAAAGGGGATGCACTGTGTGACTAACTATAGTACAGTGTGTTGTATGCATTTAACTTTGAATATTATGGATGCTTGACAATAATTCAAATAGTCAGTTAGAAATTTGTCAAAGTGGGGCCAGCTAGATATCTCTGTGGATTAAAGCACCTGCTTAGGCAGTCAGGTTCTGGGGTCTGATCCCCAAAATGCTGGGCCAGCCCCAACCCCTACTAAGACTGGGCATGGTGGTGCATCCATATAATCCCAGGGCTTGGAAGGCTGCAAACAGGAGGATCACTACTAGTCTGATCTGTGTAGTGAGACACTGTAGACTCTGTTCTAACTATATTTTTAAAAAAGACAGTAAGGACTCAGGACATAAGAGAACCTGTACTGTAAAATCCTGTAACTCAGTGGTGACCCAAATTTTCTGATCAAGGAGTTTATGGGCCATAGAGGAAAGTGATTGATGATGTATAGTGTGCCTAAGGAGAGTCACCTAGAGAGAAAACATTCTCTCAGGCGTTCACAGAGTGCAAACTGGTTAAGCAATGGCCGTGACTCATCCAGATGGCTGATACTGACAAAAGATCTTCGAGGTGCTGTACATGGTTTCAGGATAAATCCTGAGGGGATTTGGCTGACCTTGTCAGATGCAAAAGTTACATTTTTAGTTCTATAGATCTTGCTTTAGTTTGGTCTTAACCATCCAGCAGAAAAGTCTAACCATGAGGTATAAAAAGTAAAACCATATTAATATGCTGAGCTGTTAAAGGCTCAAGTCAAAAATTTCTGACAATTTCCAGTTCTACTGATAACCCACTACTATTATGAAATATTGAACTATATTGGGTTATTTTGCTGAACTCAAGCACCTATAACCTTAAGACTGGCTTTAAGTAAGAAAGGCCCTTTAAAGACTTCTTGAAAGTCTGCTTCTCTAACTGCAGTGGAACACCTATCTGTACCAAAACAAAATGAAAAAGGGGCATATGTTGGGAGGCACAAAGCTAGGAAATCAATCAATCAATCAATCAATCAATCAATCAAATCCGTGTAGGTGGGACTTGTCCCAGTGCCTAAAGCTAAGAAGCTATCTCACTCCTGAGATGAACATCCTGTCTAATTGAGGTTATCTACCAGCTGCTAGGTAAACTAGTGTCATGCATTACTAACTTCACAAAAGTGTAAATAAAGGACTGTTCTGTTGTGAAAAAATATATGTATATGGTTACACAAGAGAGTTAGGATAGATATACAGCTACTTTCTCTTAGTTCATTGAGAATAAAAGTTTGTACTAACATTGTTTAGATAAGATATTATATCTGCTAAATAACTAATATGAAAACAACCATATGCAGTGTATTAATTATTGTAACTGTCCTACTAACCTGACTTGAAACTGTTTCACTGCTATTTTATCATTAAAATGAATTTTAAAAAAGAAATTTGTCAAAGTGTTATGGATGTGTTGAATGTATTCCCTATTCATGAAAAATAGAAATTGAAAAGGACACTTATCTGAGAGATGGTTTGAAAGAAGTGAGAGGACACTTTAATTATCATGCAGAACTAGTTTGTCAAAGAATAGCGGGCCCAGGAGATATTGCAGTGGTGTACTTAGGCAAGCTTAGGCAAAAGTGCAGGCACCATGCTTTGATCCTGGGTACCACATGTCATACCAGCTCAGCCCCTGCTGCGGGCTGACCTGGCCAAAAAAAAAAAAAAAAAAAAAAAAAGGTTAGCCCTAAGAAGAGTTCTAGGCAGTATCTTCTCACAAATGTTAGGGAGTATATTAGCTTCCTTATGGATTTATCTTGAAGATTAAATTAGGAAATATTGAAACATAATGTATTTTCTTTTCCCTTTAATAGCTATTTACCTGACCCTTTCTAGTATCAGTGTCTTGCCAAACACCAGGGTTATAGAAACAGTTGAAGTAAAACTTTGCACGGCCCCCCAAGGAGGACAGATTAAATGAATATATAGCCTAGTTTTGCATTAGGAGGCTCATCAAACAGCATGTCCCTTTACTTTCTCAAGTTTTAGGCTTTGTTAGATGTCTTTTTTATTTTTAAACCTTTTAAAGATTGTGAAGATGTGACTGATCCTTGATGCGTGAAAATGAACTGTTCTTTTAATCATGTATTAAGTTAGTCATTGAATGTCTATGTCTATTGAGGGAAAATGGTATTTGGCTAGTCCTCACATGAAATGCAGTATTACTCTCTGTTTAAAATTCATAACGTGTCTTCTTTGCGGCTGGCACAATGGAATGGTCAAGGGAACAAAGAGCTGTTTGAGATGGACCCTTTCCTTAAGACAGTCCTAGTGTTGTGCAGATTTTCACTGTGTGGCAAATGCAGTGGTTGGCTGTTGTGATTTTGTGTTTGATCCCCAGCTCTCTCAGCATTTATTTCTTGTCTTTGATCTTTGCTGTCAGTGCTTCTCCACAAAGCTTGTCCTTCCTCCTATGGACTGGTTCCTTGCTGTTGGGCTGGAAGTGGCTTCTTTCAAGAAGACTGATTTATTCTCTAGACTAAGTAAGGACTCAGTAACCAAGAAGTCTTCTCTAAAGAAAATACCCAGCAGCAAATTCTGACTCTAGTGTGATGCTTCTCACGGCACTTCATTACAAATATTGCTTTGTGGATTTCTGGTTTGAGGAGAAGCTATAGTACAGTATTCTGCGATTGCTCCTTTGATAGTTAAACTTGATGGTGTCATTTACCTTGGAATCCATTCAAGGGGTAGGTGGAATATACTTCTGGATATGTCCCAGTGGGTCATGGAGGCATTGCCACTCATGCAGTGGAACAGAAAATGGCCCCCCAGCCAGTATACTTCAGTTTTTTAGTTACCCAGGTAACAGTTGTATGTTGTATGTTGTATGTTGCATGCACATTGTATAATCCAATCTGCAACTGAGAAGCCATTCTGCTTCTGTACTTCCTGCTTGCTTATCCCTTGTAATTCCTAGACCACAGAGATCAGGGCCTGGCATTCTGAGAATAATCCTCATCAATACCTGTTAATGTAAATAAATCTGCCTCCACAGCCTGAGTGTTCTCTTGGTGTTTCTGTTTGCCATTGCGCTACACCTGCTTCCTTGCCCCTTCCTGTATGCCTCTTGGTCTTGAACTAAGTCACCTTGCTCCACCAGATCCTTCTGCTGTGATGTCTCTGCCTTGGAATAAGCTGAGCTGAATGTCTTGAACCATGAACTGAATGAAACCTCTGAGTAGCAACCTTCCCTTCTGTGGGTGTTTGGTATTGTCTTAGCTTGGGAAAGCTGACATTACTCCCATATGCCTCATACCTGGTGCTGGTAAGAGTACTGTTAGTTATTGTTGAAGGAAGAAGAAATGGATTCTGCCCTTCTTGCAAAATATTTGTGGTATTCCAACAGCTACAGAATACATAAAAAGTAGAAGACATTTTTCCTCTCCTATGCAACTCATGCAGTTTGCCCTGAGGTTACCAAGTCTCTTTGATGATTGAGTGTGCCTTGGTGTGCTCTATTAATGCCTTGTAGGAGACAAATCAAACAACTCACAAGATGCAAGGTGGAAATTCTGTATTTTCTTAAGTTGGGAAATATGGAGCAAAACCATGTCTAAATTATTGTTTTTGATTATAGAACTTTTCAGTAGCTTTACTACATAATATACATGGTGACTGTTTATGAAGTAAATGTGACATGGAACCTTTTTCAAATGGGTTGGCTTTTGGATATCTCCACCTCTTTTTACTTGGAGTATTTCGTGAAAATTCGAGGTGTTCCGTGCCCCCCACATAACACCCTGTGATTTCCTATGGTGTAGAAGAGCACAATTCTTCCAGCAGCAAGACAGAATGGAACTCAGCTTTGCTTTCTGCTAAGTTTCTGCTAAGGGGAACTCAACTATTCTTGTTCTTACAGAGGAAAAATATAATCAAATGCTAACTCTGGTAAATGATATGAAATGTGCTTCCAAGTGTGAACAAAAGCCAGGCAGTCGCCCAGCAGCGTCCTTCCCACACGTCTGACCTCAAGGCCACCCTGGAGCTGCCAAGCAAATGCCTGGGGAGATTCCCAGGGAAGCAGATGGTGCTGCCTGGAGACAGCTGTCCATGGCCTGGCATCTAGGCCAGGGGCTACCCAGCTGAGGCCATTCAGGCAGAATGCTGGGCTGTGGGCTTCCCACTGAAGTCCATTAGCACTCTGGCACAGTCTATTCCTTTAAAAAGGGATTTTCATTCCCTGAAATCATATCAGAAACACTTCCTGTGACAATGTGTAAGGCCTGTAAAAGAACAAACTCAGGAAGGGCAGAAAAGTATTAGTAACAGTGGGACCTCTCATGTAATCAAAGCTGGAACTAGGAACTAGCCCTGTAGTAGAGAGGAAAGAAGGTTTCCATGCTCCTCTGTGTTAATTACCTTCCCAGAGCCAGGAGTTCTCCCTTTGATCAAACTGTAGTTAGGCTTTTCTGAGCCTTCTTCCTGGTAGGCCTCAAATTTGGAACTTTGTGTCTACCTCTGGAAAGTCTGGTTTTAGCAGGAATAGGGCAAGGCCATTTTAGATCAGTGATGACAAGCCTTTTAGAGCCATCAATAATACCATCAGCCTACTGCAGCATGCATGCCCCCACTGGCTTAGAGAGAATCTCTCCTCCTTGATGGCTGGTCTCTCTGCCCTACCCTCAGCAAGGATCCTCAGTTAAGTTGATAAAAACATCCCTATAATTGCTCTGGGGACATAGCTCAGCAGCACTAGCACCTGCCTGGCAGATGTAGAGCCCTGAATCAGTTTATGGTACCAAAAAAGAGAGAAAAGTCTTTACGCTTAATGGCTGCTCTTTTACATCCTGGCTGGTCCTCACTGCATTGACTGTTGGGTGGATCTCTTTCGCCTAGGGCAATAGTCTTAAAGTTTTTCTTCTACACTGTGGATACTTGTTCTAATGCAAGGCTCCCTTCTTGATCCCAGTGCTTAGTTGTTGTTACGATAAAAAGAATGATTTCAAAGGACAGCTTGAGCAGAGGCACAAGTTTTGTCTTTGGATGACTCAAAACAACTAGAATTTCAGTGAGACAAGAATGAGGGCAAGGATCATTAGGAAGTAAAAGAAAGGCTTGTTCTGGAATTATACTATATTGTTACTAAAGACATATTTATTTAAATATAAGGACCAAGGATCTTAATAAATGCATATGCAGCACATGGTGATTTATGGTACACATGTAGCATACCATTTCCATGCTTTTATCTTTTTTAATTGCATTTTGGGCAGGGTCTCACTAGGCAGCTTGAACTCATAGTGATCCTCCTGTTTTCAGCCTCCCCTGTGCTGGGATCAAAGGAGTATGCCACCACACCTGGCTTCGGTTGTTGGCTCAGCATGTCCAGGATCAGGGTTGTTGTGGCTGTGGTCCAGGGATTGAATCTCCGCCCCTGCGCTTGCCAAAGCAGGTGCCTACTCCACTGAGCTATCCCACTGGCCGCTGATTTTTATCCTTATGTGCAATGGTCTGGTCGTTGTGGTGCATGCACTCTGCAGCTGCAGCAGCAGGACCACCACATGTTGGAGACCAGTTTGGCCTACATTGTCGACTGTTTCAAAAAAAAAAAAAAAAGCAATGAACCCTTCATAATTAAGCTTAATGTTAAATTAAAATTGATTTAAAAATTTATAGTGGAGTATACTCATTAGAACACCTTTTATGTCTCATGTAAACACCGTGTTAATTGTTTTGTAGTTCTCCTTGCTAGACCTAGGGATGTCCTACACTCTGCTTTGTCTAGGACAGCTGTAATTTACAGGCATTTTTCCGCAGTCCTACCTAGGTCAGCATTTTTCCTAGTCAAAATGTCATGTGGATTGTGAATGCCATAAATCTCCTTGCTCTATCTGATGTGGGATATATCTAGCTGTTGCGGTGCACAGCTGCTTGCACTCACCCTCCTTGTCATTCATTACCTCAGACCCTTTGTATCCAGCAGTGGTGATGATCTTAGCTTTAACTATCTTCTCAGATTCAGACCACTGGTTTTACCCCAGCTACCAAATGACCAAATTCATGTGGCCCTACCCAGCTTTGTCTGAAGCGAAGGACATCCCCAGAGCCCAGTCCGATGGCGCCTCTTGTCATGCCTCTACCATCTCTTCTTTTTTCTTTCTTTCTTTCTTTCTTTCTTTCTTTCTTTCTTTCTTTCTTTCTTTCTTTCTTTCTTTCTTTCTTTCTTTCTT
>PVJA010015279.1:0-45708 GCA_004027025.1 Myocastor coypus | reverse complement strand
AAAAAAAAAAAAAAAAAAAAAAAAAAAAAAAAAAAAAAAAACATAAATCCTTTCTCCCATAGTGCTGTTTCTCCCATAGGTTTGTTTCTGGGGTCTTTCAAGGAAGAATGCATTCTACACCTCCCTCTGTCTTAACTTCTGGAAATTGCCAGCAATCCTCAGCATTCCTTGACTTGGAACTACATCATTTCAACTTCCGCCTTGGTCCTCACATCATGGTCTCCTCTGTGTGCCATTTCTCTCTACCCTTCCTTCACAAGACTACTTGGGATTGGGCCTACAGTAACCTAATAATCCAGGACCTTATGCTCAGATCCTAGATCACACTGCAAAGGCCTTTGTTCTGCACTCATTGCTTCCAATGATTAGGGCCTTTGGATACAAGTGTTCACCTTCCATATTAGGCTCAAATAAGCATTTTATTTCATCATTATAATCAATAGACAATTCTGCATCATTAAAGTGCTAGCTCAAAAAGTTGAATGGTGCCCAGAGGTCACATTTTCTACTTTGAAATGGTAAGAAAAGTAACAGAATAACACTCTAGAAGGCAGAGATAAAGGTAGCAAAAAGTGGGCATCCAGGAACGTATCTTTCTACGAAGGCAAGAAGGCCTCACCACTTCTACCAGGAAAGACTACAACCACTTACACCACTAATTGTTGGATACGCCCACATTTTCCACCTGAATATGGAACTTTAATCCTTCCTATAGCTTTTTCCCATTATATGCCAGGTACTGAGGACAAATGGAAGGGCTTCTCCTTTCAGTTTATAGTTTAATAGACAACACAGGACTGGCCCTAGGAGAGCAAATATCACCCAGGATCCCAGATTTTGAGCAAGAAATGGCAACTAGATTGGATTTATAGTTTTCTCAGGTAGAAGCAGGTGTTTTATATAGGCAAGTCAACAGAGATACTTGGGTGACTGAGCAGTAGATTCTGATCAAGCCTCCTGCCATCCCTTGTTCCGTAGAGGAATAGGAGCCCTAGAATTTAAGCTGACCCTTGCCACCCAGGTAAAGATTACATTTTGCAATTCCTCTGGCAAGGAAGTGTGGAGTTGCGATTGAATTTAAGTCAAGTGATGCAACTTCTGCATCTCCCTGAGCCTTTTCTTCCTACACTGACTTCTTGCTCCTTTCCGCTGGGTAGGTACACAGTAGGGGTCGCTACTAATGCCTTATGTTGGTGTCTTAGTTACTTTTCTCTTGTCACTGGGACAAATACCCAACACTCAAAATGAAGGAAGGAAAGGTTTATTTAGCTCACCATTACTGGAGGTTTCAGTCCATACATGGCTGGCTCCCAGGCAGACTGGCGCATGGCAGAGAGCAGCAGTTCATGGGGGTGAAACAATAGCAACAGAGGCAATTGAACAACTAGGGCAACAGAGAGAGTCTGTTTCTCTGTCTCTCTTACATTACATTCAGGCTCTCTGCCTCAAGATATTGGCCTCAAACCACACCCATAATCCCAGCAGTACTTAGACACATGACCCCAGTGGATCATGAGGTAGTCTCAAACTCTAGAAATCCTCACCCCATGACTGCATGAGGCTTTGGGGGGACAACTACACACACACCATAACCGTTGGGGTGCAACAACCATCACTACTCACCCCAAACAATTACACAAGGCTAAACAAACTTCTCATTTCCAGTCTGCTTTTTACACTACCTTTACAGTCATTAACTGATGCAACCCTGATCAGCTTCTGAGAACACGACTATGAAACAATATGCAGAGTCCAGGAAAAGCACCAGGAGAAATGGTTCTTCATCGGAAGAACATGACAAATGTTCTGAAAGCTTACACCTACCTTAAGAACTAGAAGTTGTAATCTTCCTCACAAAAGCATACCTGTTCACTAATTTTCATTCAAAGAAAATAGAAAATCTGCTTCATGAAGCTGAAATGTTACATTTCAGAGAAAACATAGGGACATCACATTAAATGTTCATCTCACAAAAGAATATAGCCACTTTTGAAAGATACACATTTCTAATAAGTAGAGAGAGCAGTTCGAATATAAGAATTTCACTGTGAAAAATGTTTCTTCATAATACAGCTACACTTCACCTTCCACAAATTGTGGTAAGGTACTTGGAATTCTTATTCTGGAAGCAGACCATTATAAAATATTTTTACTCTCAACATTACTCATAAGTAATGACAAATGTGGTAAGTAGTGCTACTTTTATAGAATAAAAAAATCTAACAAATTGCTTACTCATTTTTACTTATAATGGTACACAATTCTGCAGCCTTAACATCAAAATGAATAGACTATGCTTTTCTTTAACCTTACGTAAAAAAGAAACTAATAATAATGAAGTACATTCTAGGCTTCATAAAAGTGTGTGTGTGTGTGTGTGTGTGTGTGACAAAAGAGGCTGATGAAGTCTTGACGGTTTAGACTGAAACAAGTCAAAAATATATGGGAATGTTCCTGTGAGAAGATGACAAGGTTATTTTTTACAGAAATGTCAACAATAGATTAAATTCAGAGTCACTCCACCTTTAATATGATGGTTGTCATAAACAAGGAGGCATGAATTTTCAGCTGTTCACATAAGCAGCTTTAGAGAATCATAAAAAAGAGATTAAATGGATATTATTTATAATCTGGGCTCTGCACAATCCCAGGGCTTTCAGGAGTGGACTTGCACTATGCCCCTAGGCCACCTCATTACTGACCTTCACCACAGCACTAGTTGACCTTGCACCACTTCTGATGTTGACCAGTTGTTACCCAACAGAGTCCTACACAACAATCACCTACAATCCTTCGATTTCTTAATGCCTCTTTTAAGACTTTTACTCTTAAAGGTGGTAGAAAAGCAGAAATAGCACCAAGTTTCCTGCTCAGCTCCACCAGCAGCATGTAGTCGACAGACCTATCATACTTGGGCATTTTTAATATGCTATCTGTGATTTCTCCATTGTGTCTGTGCATTGCATGTAAATAGACATGAGAACATTTATTCATATCAGGTTCTCTTGCCTGTCTACTACATGAAACAATAACCCAAGATTTATAAATAATTCAACTGAAACACTAACACCCTGTCCCTGTATTTAGAAATGATCTTTCCTTTCTCTAGATAATTTCTTAAATCAGACTATAAATTGTAGCTTTTGTATTATAGGCATGTTTCATTGGAAAATGTAGTATATTACTGGTAAATTCCTGAGACTAAATTTTTCCACTTATATTATAAAATGTATAAGAATAGTGCATTAAAAGAAAAATATACACTTTGCCAAATACAAATATATTTCTTTTGAGACAATAAACTTTAAAAGTATAATAATGAAAATCCTCAGTGCTAGAGTCAGGCTTCTGGTTTTGATTCCCTGCTCCCCCATCTGTGGGCTGTGTAACTCTTGACAAGTTGGTTAATCTGCTTATATTTCATTTTCTTTGTCTTAACAAAAAAGGAATAATACTAAAGTATAATAATAATAATAAAGTCTACTAGTATTTTGAGGTTCAAATTAAATAAGGCATCTCAATTAGGAAAATCCTCAAGAGTCAGGAAGTTCAAGTATTAGCTATTATCATCATCATGTTTATCTCATCATTGCTAAACTTAAAAATAAAATTCTATTGTTATACTAAACCAAAATTAGTTACATATCTACCCCACAAAGTGAAAAAAGAAAGTCTCCCTTCCTACCATTGCTATATAAGACCAAAAAGAGCCAATTATTTTACATGCTTATCATTGCTGTGTTGACATAAAGCAGCCATTATCCTTTTAAAGTATTATACAGTAGAAAATGTGTATATAAATGTATGCCATTACTGGGAGCCACTTTGAACATGGGTACTAATGTTCTGCAGAGGGACAAAGGAAATCACTTTCTGGGGCTGCTCATTCCCCTGGTTTAGCCTCCTTAAAGGCCTTTGCATCTGCGATATTCTTTCCTATTATAGCTTTCTTTGTCTTGTCTCTAAAATCATTCTCTAAAAGACTTTACAATAATGCTATGCAAACCTTTCTCCCTTCCCCCCATGAAGGGTCCTAAGCCCCTCTGCACTTCCATAGCATGATCACCCCCTCAGCCACCTGAACTGAAAACCCTGGAGCCACACTTGGCTTCTGCCTGAACAGCACATCCAATCTAAGCTAAGTCCACTACCAAAAGATATTTTAATATGAACCCCACAGATTCCTCACCTACTAGCCAGGAAGACTGCTACTGAATTAAAATAAATATTAAATGCTTTTTGTTTCTTGAAATCTCCAATAATTTTCTAATTTTCCCATCTTTCAACATATGGCCCTTTTCTTCTTCATTGTCTATTGTTTCAGCATGTTTGAGATTGGCTTCAATTTTATAATGACTGAATTTAGATTCTTGTATTCTCATTGCATCGTTTAAATGCCTTGAGAACATATTAAAATTATGTATTTAATAAGACAGTAACCTCTGATGGTTAAGTTCTTTTATATACAAGAGCCACAGTGGGTCAGCTCTCACAGTACATTACTATATGCCCTTTCGTAATAACTTGATAGTAATATCAAATATAAAACTACTTAATTGTCAACTTTCCATTTGGACTTTAATTTTAAAAACAGAAAGGACTTTTAGCATATCTACTACTTTAACTGGATTTGACAGCCAGAAATATTTTCACTTATGCATAAACCAAGACTACCAATACATCCTAAGTGCAAAATGGCATTAACGTACCTAAAGTTGCAGCTCATGGTAAGAGACTGAGCTATGTAAAATCAGACACTTCACGCCACATTTAGGTAGTGTCTTTCTCTTTGGTGAAACTTTTGTTTCAGAGGAAAATTTAATTCCCAAACACATGCAAAAATTTAGATGATACTTCCCAAATGATGTAAATAAAGAGTTGTGGTGGTGGTTTACAAGTTGATAAGGATTTCAGAGCTACTCTCCTGGACATAGTTCATCTCCTCTCACGCTAGAATCATTTATAGCAGCCAAAGTGCATTTGAATTCAACAGACTTCCTGGAACTCCAGAAGGGATTCATTACATATCTTTCCCAAAGTAAATGTCTTCCATTTGCATAAAAATACAATTCCATCACAGCTTCCAATCAGAGGAAGGAAGAGCATTGTGGCTGTCTAATCTAAAGATTTTCATATCTGAGGAGATCATGAGGACAGAATTGCACATTTATTGCTGACCTTTTGCCTTTTATCATTGAATTATATGGTGGAAAAGAATATACAAGCTTAGAGAAAGACATCTTTCACAAAGACGCAAGTGCTTATCTGGAGGACAGATCTTGTGATACGCTTTGTAACAAAATATTGCCAGCCTTTTCTTCAAAGAACATCTACACAGATTCAGAAGATGAAAAGTGCTTCCAAATGCTACCTTTTACATTTCTGTTGTACCTAATTACAAGATCTTCTCTTTCAGATGATTTTCTAAAGTTGGCAGTCACAATACTTTCAACTTGCCTTTTCTCCCTACCTGCAGAAAGATACAAAATGGTTAAACTGATGAGTGGAGGAATGAGCTAGGCAAGCTTAATCCCCTAGAGCGAGATGTACTTAAGGAAGTGACAGGGAGAGGAGGGTACTGTATTTATTGAAGGTCTTTCATTGACAGAGTGACAATATGTCCATGTTATAGGGGAAATAAACTCAACCTGAAAGATACCTGGGATAAGTCTGTATTCTCTAAAATTGAAGAATGAATTTTAAGAACAACAGAGGTTAAGAGTAAAATATATTTAGTGAGGGAAAGAAAGCTTCTGTCCAACACAGAGATAGAGGGGGACATGAATGGGTTGCCAAAGAACCTGTCTTTTCTAGGGATTGTTATAAAGCAAAACCGTAAGGCGAGGCAGGTCCAAGGTGGGAGACATGGGACCTCACACACAAAGTGGGACAAAACTACAGTCAACCAATAAGACTGCATGCACAACGCTCAGGAAAAACTGACTACATTAAGATCCAATGAGGAAGCAAGTGATGTAGCAAGCAGACATGAATATGGAACTTGGAGGTCTTCCTGCAGGGGGCTGGGTTAGTGACTCTTCCTGGTTTTTTGAAGGTGATAGATACCCATTTAGAATATCAGTCCCTGATGCTCATCCCTAGGAAGGTGCAGGGCTGCATTTGTTTGATCTGTCTGACTGCCTGTAGTATTTCTGTCTAGTTCAGCAGCCTGCAATACTTGTCTGCCAGAAACAGTCCCTGTTCATTTTCTTGGTGTAATTATTAATACTCTCACCACAAAGGAAATGGGTTAGATAGCAATCCTTCCAGTAGAAGGCTACATTTGAGACAGGTAGGTTGGAGGTATCTAGTAATAGATAAGTCTTGTGGTAAATAAATAAAAGCTTCCTACCTAAAGTCACACAAGCATTATCCTGGGCTACTCCAGGAGTTCTGGGACCTTATAGTTACATAAAGCCTCTTAGCACTTAGCACTGACACAGAAAAGCCGCCAGACCAATGTGGGTGGAAAGCCAAAAAGGAGTTGGAAGAAGGCTGGAAGGGTTTAGGAGTTTGACTCTGTGGGTAATTGATTATCTGGTTAATGAGAGATATAGGTTTTTTCCTTATCACTATGGTAAAGGCAATAGGCTAGAAAACATGATCTAAGTTTACCTACATGAATTAGGATGTCATATAGTGAATGTATATGCCTTGATGAAATAACAGCCCTGGGTCCTGCACCTTGGTCATCTGTGCAGTTGACTTTGTTCCAAAGATCTTCTCTGCTGCAAGCCTTCCCACTAAAGTCATTAAATTCTGTAATCCCTAATCCCTAACTGTAGGTCTATGGTTAGACTCAAATCAGGAAAGTAATCTTCCCAAAAAAGAGCCCTCCCTCTGGTAACAGAAGCAGTAATAAAATATGAAGGCATGTAAGGCCTAGAAGTATAGGAATTGAGGCTGCTTTATAAGAGAGCTAGAAAGATGATTTTATTCTGTGATTCTTGAAATTAAGAGCCGCTGTATAATGTATACAAAATACACAAAATTCGCAATCAAAAAATTTGGACTCAGAACCTATGTACTGACTAAATGAACTGAATTCAATTTCTTACCTCTGAACATCACCTTCTCAGACAAGAAAATGCAGATGATAATCATACTAATTTCACAGAGTTATTCTTAGGTTCATATGAGTTAAAGTATAATCATGGAAAAAAAATGCAAGCAATAAAACTAGTTGCTAGGGCCCCCTCATTCTCTTCCCTCCATTTCGGAAATTCTTCAAATTGAAAGACAGGCTTCAACAGCCTCAAAGATATTTCTCCTCTCCCTTATTTATTTTCTTTATCATTACTGTCAGATGGCTAAAAAGAAAAGTGGGCATGTCAGTATACACAACCTTTTTACAACATCCAATTCATTTTGTTACTGAATCCAGTTCGCTCTCCTCTTGGATTTATTAATAACATAATTAATAGCACTTGTCTAAACACTGTGCTTCTTAGCTATTTGTTTTATTACCGTGAGGAAGGCACTTTATTTTTGTCTCCGTCCTAAGAGCAAAGATTTGTCACGTAAGCAAATGAAGCTAGAATGGCTTTGTAGTCAGAAGGAATTACATATCTTCTAGGGAGAAATGAGTCACTGCTCTCAAAGGTACTGGGAACAAGGACATGGTCTGATACCTTTCATGACTATCTGGGCCACTTTTCATTTAAAGCAACACAGAACCCTGCCGATGAGGAGCTCTGTCGTCCTTTTATTCTCTACTCTAGAAATCTTTTATTTTTCTCAATATTGGAAACATTCACAGTGGAGTATATGAATTTTTAAATTAAGAGATTGAATGTGGAATTGGAATTAAAAGAACTCAAAGTCAGGTCCATACTTTAAGAGACTGAAGACAATTCCAAGATACTAACCTTTAGGAGGCAAAAGCAAGATTCCAACTCACAACTTTATTTCTACGCCCTTACATTCAACGCCTGAACTTCCACAGGAGCTGAGAATCTGTGTTAAGAACTCAGACTTTAGCCGGGCATGGTGGCTCATGCCTGTAATCCCAGCACTTGGGAGGCTGAGGCAGGAGGATCGGTGCAAGTTCGAGACCAGCCTGGGCTACAAAAGTGAGCTCAAGGCCGGCCTCAACTGCACAGTGAGACCCTGTCTCAAAAAGACAAAAAAAAAAAAAAAAAAAGAACTCAGACTTCAAGGTCTTAAATTAGTTCTTCATCACTTTTTTAAAAGACTGAAGCTTTTAATATTTATGTCTTTTTCATCTTTCACAATCCTGTAGGAAGTTGGAAAAAATAACAGCTTTAGCATTTCACTGATTTCATAGCCATTAGGATGGTGCCACAATTGCACAGCTATGAGTGGTTAGATCCTAAAAACCCGATGAGTAATATCATGCATCGCTTTATGCCTTAGCTGGCACTCATCGAGTTATAAAATACTTAAAATTTAAATTTTATTATAATCAATTGTAGTTATTTAAAATATATAGGAAGCAATGCTACAGGACCAGAATATGACTAACCAGAATAAGACTTTAAAGTAAATTTAAACTGGAGTCAACAAAAAGATACATGTACTGTATGTTTGATAGTTTTTACATTTATGGCTACTCCTTTGTTAACAAATACATCCTAATCATTGGCTTTACTAAGTACCTGTTTAGATTATTAGGATATTTCAGTTAGCTACAGTTCTACATTGAAGGAGACAGGAAAGAAGACCTATAAGGATGTCTACATTATCTCAAGAATTAGTATGTTTACAAGTGCAGATGAAAATAAAAACAACGAAGATCAAGAGTATAGTGCAGCACAATAGTAAGCAAATATTTGCAAATTCTGCCAATACATTTTTAGCAGAAAATAGGTAACGATTAAAAATCACTAGAAGCACCATTTGCTTCTCTTCCATAACCACAAGCTTTGACAGTAGAAATTTTTCTGCTTTTCTTGACATCCTCTAAATATATTCAGCCATAAAAGAATGAGAAAGAAAAACATGTGTCATCTGAAATCTGGTGGTAACTGCTTACTTCCAAAGGTGATGTCATATCATTCAAATTAATAAGCTTGTGTTCTGACACCACACTCTGAAAACAATATCTGTAATTACTCTGGGAAAAGCAGCTGCTGCCTCACAACAGCTGTCAATCTAGTGTGGAAACAATTTATTTCGGTTGATGCCATAACTATGATAGGTTCAATAATGTTCCAACATAGCTGTACAATCATGCTTATTTGTAGGTCACCGTGGCTTTCATTTTAAAAGAACATTTTGTTTTACATGTCTCTAATGACCAGGTTGTTGGGAGGGGCATAGAGTTCCAACAACATCCAGAGGTCAGCCACTCATGCAGGACTCAAAGCAGCAGGCATAGCCTCAATTTCTCTGCAAAACTAAAAAATAATGCTTCTTATTTGGAATTCAATTTAAGAAACATTAATTGAATACTTCCTAAACACCTGCGTATTTGCAAGGAGCCATCTCTTAGAAGGGTTTACAAATGCAGCTGCAAGTCTGAATGACAACTGCAATGGACGATATATACTAGTTATTCTGAACTGTATTGTAATCTGGCACTTGTCACTTAGCATTATGTGGCTCTCAGAGATATGTCACCACCACAAGCTTCTCAAGCCAGTGTTCTTCGGCTGCCTAGTTTTCCTGTTTAAAATCACACTTGTAAATTTCAAATTTCCAACAGTCAAGCATGGCTACAGAAAGGGTACATTCAGATGCAGGCAGGCAGGCAAGGCACACCTTTGAGGAGGAACACCCTGGATCGTGCTGCCTCGTAAGTTAAAAGAGGAAGAGCTTTGAAAAAAAGAACTGGGTGGTGGTCTGGGAAGAACAAGGGTGTCTATCAAAGTTGAGGCTTCCATTTTCCTTACCGTGGACCTTATTGCAGAATAATGTATTTAAATACATGAAATAAAATAAACGACATCATAAAAGGGCAAGGTACAAAGAGCAACATTTTGTAGACAGGAAGAAACTTCTATTATAGTGCATTATATCATGAGAGGTAGAAGTATGTCTAGACACATCTATGATTTTACAATAGTGCAGACTAGAAATAATTCTTAGAAATATCTGCAACAGTTGCAATGTGGTGCAAAGGCATCCGTGATTTCTATTGATGACAACATCACAGATGCCATTGAGACAGTGGTTTTTGGCCCTCACTCATAACTGAAGGATGTGCTCAATTTCATATTCATGTGTGTTGTATTTTCCGATTATAAAATGCACTATTCTCTTGCCTTCTGGTACCAGACCATGGTGCCGACCTAATCGTACCAGTGCCAGTGTCAGTCAGCAATTTAATTTCCCTGTGCCTCACAAAGCATCATCTTATCAACCTCCCACATTTCACACCGAAGCATAAACCTCATTACGCCGTTCTAAGTTGCCTGTCACTGGTACTACTGGGCCCATGATAATGTGCACTTGGACAAATAGTTCTATTTACCCGGTCTTGGGCCTGATAAATGCACCACCATTAACTGTCATTTTCAAAACCACGGAAATCACATAATACTTGTCATTACTGCAGCCTGCTAGAAACACAGAAAATAGAGACTAGAGCACCAAGACAGCCCTACGAAGGTATACAGCACTCACATAGTTTACAAAATCAAGATATTATCAGAGAGTCAATTGGTTAACAACAACAAAAACACTTAAGCAACAGGAAATTCTCTGAACTGTGTGATTGCAGGAATCCTGTCAAAAGAGAAAAAAAAAAAAAAATCAGGAAAGCCATGCCAATAAAGGTAGAACATCTGTTGGAATGCAGACAGACAGGCTGTCTTCATAAGAGCTCAAATAAAAGCAAACCAGGCTGTTTGATTCATGTGTTGGTAGAGAGCCATGCAGCATTCAGTTTCTGGAATGATCTCATCCATGACACCTACAAGAAGCAGGTATAAGTGACAAAGTAGTGTCATTTGCCAGTTGAAAAAAAGAAGAACCAAACATACAGTGTACATTTGGGCCATCTTCAATGCATTTAGGGTGTTAGCAAGATGCCAACTGTGTGAAGTCGGCAGCTTCAATGCAACAGCCTCGGTGCTATGCAGAAAATACTGCGTCCGAAGGCAAAACCGAGAATTTCTTTTGAGCATCTAGAAAGGTACAGGAATTTCTACAAGACTAAAATACATAGAAGGAGATTCAGAAAATAGAAACAGAGGGGAAGGTGTGGCATCCAGAGTGCCTAGGACAACAGCACTCAAAGACCAGGGAACACACAGCTGTGTGATATTCCAAGCACATTGGTACCTTGGCCCAGGGGTCCCGGACACCCTAATGTAATGGTCACATACAAAAGATAACAGAATTTCCAAATCTAATCATGGGTGTGAAGAAAGTGGCCATTGTCTTCCCTCCCTTTGTCTTCCCCACCCCATTTCCTTTCTTCTTGATCACCCAATTCTTAAAACTTTCTTATTGGAAATCTGAAAATGTTCTATACTTCTACCTACATAAGCTTCTTGATGTATTTTGAAGTCATTTTAATGTCAAGAAAGTTACACCATATATGGATGAAAAACTCTGAATATTAAAAGGTCACAGAAAATACACAAGTAAAGAGATTTCAAATAAATCTCAAATAATAGTCTAAAAGTCTTCATCAGGTGATTTTTTAGTACTATGCTACCCACAAAGTTCTTCTGGCTGCTAATTTACACTGTTAGTGCATTTTTATTTTAAATTTTATCTTTTCTACTTAGGTATTTGTATCTATTCTCCAGTGTCTTGGAACTGAAATAACTCCCATCTGAGTCAAATTTCCTCTCAGATATGCACACAGTTATTGTATGTCTCAAGATTTCTGAGTTGAAATTAATTTTTAATGTATGTACAATTATGTGAATCATTAAGATTGTGAAGATAATACAAACAAAGTAAAACAAGAGGAATGAAGAAGTTATGAGCTCATTAACCTCGATGGGGGCCAATGAACTCCATCTTATTTCCTTTGCCTGAGCCTCACAGAGCCCACGTTCCTGCTGCTTGCTTAATAAACTGTGAACAGAGACAGACGTGGGGAAGACCTCGCAGCTATTACAGCTGTTGAATCTGCATTGGCACCCTGGTCCAGGCAGCCTTGGGGTCATTCACATCTTCCAGGAAAGGAGAACACCCAGGAATTTCCTAGAGAAAGAAATCAGCACAACCCAGAACTACTGCAAATAGTGTGCTTCAAAATCCTTGCAAATAATAGTAAAACAAAGAAAAAATTCTAAAACAGCATTACCACACCTGATACTATGAATTATTTAAAAAATGAAGAGTGTTCTTTTCAGGAGGAAAATAGAAATGGCAGTTTTAATTTACATTGTAAAAATCATTTATAAGAAATGGTCTAGGAATAATTTGTATGTCTTGGGGGAACAGAGTTCATAGTGGATTGCCACTTTTAAAAAATAACTGTACCTTTTCTTGTGAGTTATCTATCTCTACCTTAAGAATATTATCCTTGATTATATGTCTTTCTTGCACAATAAAACAGAGAGAGGTACCACACTGAAAGAGAAGTATTAAGTATCACATTTTTGTATCCTGTCACGAGATCAGCACGTCCCAGATAGTCACATCTTCTGATCCGTAGTCAGATGCGTTATCCATTGCGCCACTGGCCCGTGCCCAGTAGTCACATCTTCTAAAGTCTGGATCTTACAATGAAATTTACATAATATACCATCATAGTTGATGAAAGATATGTGAACACAATATTTAAGACCTAATCCGTGGGATTTAGAATGTATCTCAGTGGTAGAGAATACATTTAGTAAGTTTTTGTGGGTGGTACAAGGTACTTGGTACCTACAAATTAAAGGAATAAAAATTTATCTCACCTTAAGCTTTGTAGAAGCCAGAGCAACATGGCAGATGGTCACAACAGATGAGAAACAGCCCATGGCAGTAGAAGCAGTAAGCAGCAGGGTCTTCCTTCTTCTTTCCCTTTTTATTCCATCCAGGCAAGAAGCCTACTGGTTGGTGCCACTCACACCCAGGATGGCTCTTCCCACTCAGTAAATTATCATGCATACTCAGAACTATGCTTAATCGATCACTGAACTAACCTGACCTCACACATCATGATCCAGTCACTCGCAAAAGCCCACTTATAAGCACATGAGGCTCTGTGGGGACATCTGCAATAAGCCACAACAACCTGCACAAGGTTCGGGGTTCAGTGTCTTTCTCTTAACACAAAAAAAAAGAGAAGAAGAGAATGGGGAAGAGGAAGAAAGATGTGGAGAAGGAGAAAAAGAAAGAAGTAGTTTTTGCAAACTATCAAGATTTGTAAAGTGTTCTTACTACCACCTGGCTTAGACTGTACTGATTACTACAGATTCCAAAAGCTAAAAGCAGGACCAGTGAGCTCATGCTACTAAATACAAATACAAATAATTACTACTTCCAGCCCAGATTCCCAGGATACTTCATTCTTGGCCCAAGAGAGTTTAAAGAGATAGCGTGGAGCCAGCATTACACAACACAGTCCAGAGTCAGTGGCTTTAGAATTGATTACCCTTTGTACAAAACACAAATAGAAGTTTTCTGTATCAGCATCAGTAGTTCAAGTCAACCAACTATCTTAAACATTTTATTTTTCCTTGTCAACACAGAAAAGGGAAAGCCTCATTTACAAACACTAGAGGACTATTAGCAATAGTTCTTAAAGCTCTTTGGCATGGAGATTATCAGAGAAGAAAAGAAAGAACAGGAGAGAAGAGTGGGAATAGTAAGGAAGGGTAATATGGGTCCAGAAATGATCAGAGATTCTTACATAAACATACAAAAATGCCACAGTAAAGCCCATTGCACTATAATCAGTGTACACTAATGAAAGAGGTAAGTACTGTGAATGTGTGCCAGCAGTTGCCCTTCTCTGTGGCGTGACTGGGACAGTCCTTTGGGAGGCTCACTCTAGACTCTGCTTAGGGTGTTCAGAAATTCTAGCTCAAGAACCGGACAGTACTGCCTAGGAGCCAGGTGTCTACCCTAAGCACACTCACCTGCTGCTCCACTGATACTCTCGAGCATGAGGCAGAATCCCGCCACATTGCTGCTCCAGCACAATAGCTCTGCCCTATACCTCACCACGTCTATCTTCATTGGTTTAGGTCTTCAAAGAAAATATCAGAAAGAATCATGCAGAAGCTCCAATCTGCCTCCAACCACAACTCTCCTCTGGGGAAATAGGAAGAAGGCAGACAATCTAATGGAATGAGAAGCAAAGCAAGAAGGCCAAGTTAAAAAGTAAACTTTAAAATAATCTTTGGTGTCTTCTCCCACCCAATGTCACAAAAGCACTGCAGTAGGCAGAACTTCTGTGCATTTGCCCCAGGGTTCCACATTCTAATCACTAGTACCTGTGGATATGTTTGGGTACTGGCTCCACATCTCATGGCATGGCATGTTTCTTTTAAGGAACATCATTCAAAGGAGGTTGATCCAACCAGATCAATGTATAAAAGCACTGAGATTATTTGGCTGGTGGTAGAAAGGGAAGCATAATAGAAGCCCAGGACATTTAAGGTGTGAGAAAGACACACATAGGCACTTCTTGAAGAATCTTGGGACTTTGGGAGCACAATCCTGAAACAGATGGCAAGGATACTGGGCCCTCAGGCCTACACCACAAATAGCTAGAAGGTTGAGTGGGCATTTGAGTGAACTTGAAATGAAATTCTTCCTCAGAGCTTATAAATTAGACTCCAGAGGGCCAAAACTTAGTTTTGGACTTGTAAGCCTACAAGCCCCCTGGACCCCTGACCTACACACCTGAGCTACATTCGTATCACCTTAATCAACCACTTTTTTACACACCAATAAAATTCCTAATAGAATCTCCTTCCCTGCACCCAAATCATGCCTATAAGTAAAGTTCACAAGCTTTCTAAGTGCTATAAATGCTTCTTTGAGAATCATTTCCTTTAAAATGATCAGTTAACTAACAGAGGCTGCTGCCTTTATCCTTCTTAGAGTACTAAAATGGTGCTCATTTTAATTAAATGATTTAATTAGATGTAATTCTTATGTATGATGGAAATGGGGTTATGCCTTTTTAACTCTTCTATATGTATTTTCCACTTATCCTCATTGGGACTGAACAAAAAATGGTCACTTAACTTGCTTTACCTAATAACCAACCTAGCTTGGCAAAAAGAGTCAGATTTTCTCCATTATTGGGAAATATTCTGCTCTATGCTTAGATGTCATAACACTTGCTTGTCCTTAACAGTTCATACAGTAGGAATTCTAAAATAAAAATCATTTTTTATCAATGGACACACTTGATTGCATTTGGTTTTGAAAATTCAAATTATAGGGCTGGCCAGATAGCTCATATGAGTAAAGCACCTGCTTAGGTAGACACAGAAACCTAGCATTCCATGCCAGCCCTGCCCCGGAACTCACTGAGGAAGTGAGCAAGACTGGGTCTGGAAGAGTGCACCCGTAATTCCAGCATTGGGAGGACTAAAACAGAAGAATCACAAGTCTGATCTATATAACTGATCCTGTAGACTCTGTCCTAAATGCATTTTTTAAAAAGGAGCATCTACGAGTCTGATCTACATAGTGAGACCCTGTAGATTCTATACTAAATACACTTTTAAAAAATAAAAAAGAAGAAAGTTCAAATTAGAAAATTTCTTATTTCCTTAGTAGTTTAATTAAATAAATAAATGATCAAAACTTCATCTCAACGTTGGATATTATTAAAGCCACTGTATTTCTTTTAGTTTTATATGTACATTTTCTTCTTATTTAATTGTTCTGAAAAAAAAATCTAAGAATTTTTCAGTGTGAAAATTTACTATTGCTGTTGATTCCAAGTTTTAACCAACAAAAAAGTAGAAAGGTCAAAATATCTGTGTCCATCTTAAGTCACCAATACCCACTTAGAGTTCTTAAGCTCCTTTTGACAAGATTTTCAGCCTTCACCTCCTATAAAGAACCAGCATTTGGAAGGAAGCACTTTATTCAAGGAAGTTTGAAAAGCTTCACAACTTATATGCTATAACATAGAAACATACAAAAGCCCCAATGTACAGTACAAATGCTTTTTGCTTCTGGAAATGTTGCTTCTATATAACTCTAAGTCCCTCCTGTCAGTTTGTCAGCAATAAAAGCACTTCCAAGCTATGTTCACTAAAGTTTTGATTTTTAAAAAATATCTTCTTGCGGTTCAGGCAGTGTTCCATTACATGATTTTCCATGTGGGCCAGCTTATATCCTCTGAAAGCAGCTGTAATTGTCCTTGTCAGGCAGCTGGAAATGAAGTGATGTGTAATAAAGACTAGGTGTCTAACTGTGTTGCTCATAGAGAATAAGGCTGCCCAACTCCCTGATTACATTACTAAAGGATGAAAGATAACTTCCTTTGCTCCCATTTCTGTACAAGAGTTTATAACTGATGTTTACATGTCAATATTCTTTTCAGGATTCCAATTTCAGGAAACAGGAATAAGAGAACAGTTCTGAAGAAGGAAGAAGAGCAAATAATTGGGAATGTGTTACCAAGTTAATGTACACTTTGCACCTCAAGCAGTTGAGAACTCAGTCTTACAAGTTGTCTCCACAACTGTATCTGCAGGAAGGAAGTAGGTTTACTGCTTTTCCCAACAGACCATTGGCACAAGAAAGTGTTAATAGCATTACTTGTAGCCTTGTTTGCCCTATGGGAGAGCAGGGATACACTACAAGGAGCAATCTGGCAGTTTTCAAAAAGCTATACCCCAAAGCAGCAGTGGCAGTATCCTCACTGTTCTGTCCCACTCACAAGGGTGGGGCAGGGGACCAGTGTAATCTCAGATGTTTCTCATCTTCTTAACAGCAGTTGATAAGGCCGGACCAAGGCAAGCATTGCCCATGGCTACTCCAGCAGCAATGAAATTCCATAGAAAGAGGTGAGAAGTTCTTGGCATGGTGTTTGAGGAAAGATGATGTCCAGTTATGTGAATGAGCATCACTGGAACTAGGTCTTGTAAGCCAAGATGCTACCTGGACCTCTCAAGCCACCTCTGCACTTGCACAGTGGAGTACCTGCACCCAAATAACTCAACAATGGAGTTCAGAGAGACTCTCTGTAATGAGGATCAACACCAGGCCTTTGAGATCTGTAACAGCTCTCAGCAGTTTCAAGCAGTGTTTTCTGAGATCCATCTCTAACTCTAAGCAGAAAGTCTTGGCCAAAAAAAAAACCCAGAGGTTTGTTTAACTGATCCAATATAGTTCATCTTTTGTGGACTCAGACTTACTCACATCTTTATTTAAAAACTGACCTGACTTATCTTCAGACATGGCAGCTACTTCTAAAGGTTGTCTAATTTCAGTCATACATACCAAAAGCACCCAAGCTGTAACTGAAACTCACTATTTCTCTCCCACCAGCCATTCTGTGATTCCCTCATCTTCAACCAGCCCTGGGCTGTTCATCTGCTGAGGGGACTCAGATCTTTTTCAATAAGTCTAAATCTTCAGCAGCCTTGACTTGTGAGACCATGACTGTTGCAACTGTCCATTTACAGATACTAGCACACACAGAAGCACCAAAACATACAAACATCACACTTTCCACCTTCCTTCTATCACACATTATGTATGTGAGAGGAGCATACATACAGAAGAGAGAAATGGAACACCACTGTAAAGATGAACAAACCGCATTGCATAGTGTCCCCATCCTCACCAACTCAAACAGCTTCAAGCACAAAGACTGCATTTCTAAAACTAAGAATGTCATAAAAAAGAAAAAAAAAATCTGTCATTTGTAATTCCATGGATGAATCTAGAAAACTTTGTGTTAAATACAATAAGCCAAGCACAGAGAAACAAATACTGTATAATCTGACATGTACAACCTAAACATGTTGAATTCCTAAAAGTAAAAAAGCAATTATCAGAGACTGGAGAGGTATAGGAGAAGAAAGAAATGGGTGAAGTTGGTCAGTGGGTACCATGTTATAATTAGGCAGTAGTAAATTCTATTGTACAGAAGGATTACTATAGTTAATAATAATGTATATTTCAAAAGAGCTACAAGAGTAGATTTTGAATGTTAATACCACAATGATGTTTGAGATAATAGATAGGATAATTACTCCAAGTTGATCATTATGCAATATGTATCAAAACCTTAGATTGTAGACCTAAAATATGTATGATTATCTTTTGTTGATTTAAAATAAAATTTTTCAAAAGAATAAAAAAATCTCAATCCAGATGCACAATTGACTCACAAATCAAATACATGCATACAGCTACAACCAGTACAGCCCAGTTACAGGAAAAAAATGATCCTGGTTGAGATACCAATAACCAAGAAATACTTGCTGTTACAAAAAATATTTGCATTGAATCCAAGGTATGCCTGATGTTACAACAACTTCTGTTCTAAGGCAAAGACTCAATTTAGCACATTTGCTTTTATGTATTTAGTACAGGGTCTACAGGGTCTCACTACGCAGATCAGACTGGTAGTGGTCCTTCTTCTGTTTTTCAGCCTCCCAAGCACTAAGATTACAGCGCGTGCCACCATGCCCAGTCTCATTTGCTGCCTCAGTGTGCTCTGTGGACAAGGCCAGCATGGCAGGCCACGGATGGGTCCCCTGGCCCCTGCATCTGCCTAAGCAGGTGCTTTAATCTGCTGAGCTATCTGGCTGGCCCAACTTAGCACATCTTAACAAACGAAATGACTATGGTTCTACAGAAATCCAGATTATTTTCATATTAATCATTGTGGGCAGTAAGATTGTTCTTTGCTTATTTACTTTGTTTCTTTGAAGGTCATTAAATGGAATAACATTATACATTTATAATAAAAACATTTATGAAATACCTAATAATACTCTTGGGAATATCTAAAATAGGTTTAATGCCTTCGTGAGGACAGATGGGATATAAGGGAAAGATGAGCAGGGGTAAGAGAGAAATGAAATCCCATTTCAGCAAACTAAGACAGATCATCCCCAAGTAGCTAATGATCATTACACTCATAGCTGCTTTTATGTAAAATGCTAAACCAAAATCCAACATGTCCGTTTTTCTTCTTTAACAATCAAAAGTCAATGTTTACATCTTGCAAATTGTTCCCACACATTTCCATCTGACAATTCAGTGTTTTATATGGAAGAAGTATTATTCCGTCTCAGTATGGATTTTGTTTTTGTTTGAGGGGTTTTTTTAACATTTTTTTTTGTTAATACCAGTTTGCAGCACAAAATGATCACGTTCCTCAAAGCGAGTCTATGCTTGTACATAATGCATCTCTATCATCTTGTGTTAACTCTTCCCCTTCCCACTATTATCCCCTTCCTTTTCTCTATTGGGCCCCTTACCTTTTGAAAATGATTTATCTCCCAATTTCCCTTTTTATTTTATTTATCTACTTTAAGTTTAAGCAGAGCATCCAAGAAGCCCAAAATCATTTAAGACAGACAATCTCAAAGGTAACCATTGCCAAACAAAACATGCCACGGTTTTTTCCAGAGGCTAGAATTTTATCTATGATGAGAAAGCATGATAGGTCATTAGAGAAAAGGGAAAAAAATAACTTAAGATAACTTGTACGATGTAATGGTTTCACCATCATCGTTTCACTGGCTCACATCTGTGACTGTATTGAACCTGCTACTAATTAAATAGGGGCATCATAGGAAATAAAACATCTGGACCAAAATCATAGTTGAGGTGCTCAACATGGACTTGATTTGTCCCTCACACTTACCTTTCACTCAATAAAGTGTTGTGCAGGAGGGTTTTGGGGTTTTTTTCTTCTTCATAAAATATCCAAGTGAGAATTATTCCTGTAAATATCAGTGTTTTCCCTTTCTTATGATAGAATATAAACATATGGACAAATGTCTTTAAGTCAGCTCTGCTAAAATATTTTCTCTCAATAATTTAGAAAATAAACTCACTTCACATCTGTCTGTGGGGGAAATATCAAGCCTTTCTTTCCTATCTGTAATTTCCTTACCTCTAACAACCTCTATCATTTTAAAGTAATTCTTTCTTGGCCATTTAATTAGTAGGTTGATGACACAAGTATCTCAAGGTACTGTATTTTCCTTAACTGGCCTAAAATCAACTTTACTTAGCACCATTAATTTGGAATTTGTTGAGATCTATATTAATTTTCAAGGATAACACGCACACAAAAAGCCAAACTGTTCAGTGTAAAAAATAAAAGGCATGTCATTATTCATTATCATTCTATTAAAAGATTCAGAAAAGGAGAAGAGCTTGAAACATAACATTAAGGGAAGTTAAGTCCTACAGGATTCATATCTCTCAAGAAAATCACGTAATGATTATAAAATGCCAAAGTTCTCAAAAAGTGATCCAGTTCTTCTCTACCCTTCCATATTTAAGAAGGAAGTTTACCTCTGTTCCCAGTCTTCTTCAATCAGGCTTTATAAGCTATGGCATTCACATTCACGGTTTTAGCTGAATAGCAGATATTCTCTAATCTCTGAAAATAATCAGGAGACCTAAATGCTGGCCTTATACTGCATGCAGCACTCAACACCTCCATTCTAGAAGAGTCTAGGTTAGGTACCTAAGAAAGAATCAGACACAGATGGAATATGTATTGTTTTCCTTTTCAAACTAAGAAACCTCAAGAGTAAATGAGAGGACTGACTCATAAATGAAATGGTAAGCTCCAAAGTGTTCGGATAAGAAAGGGTGGTGTTCTTTGTGTTCTTTCTCAGAGAAATGTAATCACTGTTGGATTTCAATTTATTTTTCCTTTGAATCACTAATTTGAAAGAATAAGCAAATATGTTCGTTAGTCTTTAAATGTTATCTTTGTGACATGATACTCTACATACAAGACCCCAAAAAATTCACCAAACGATTTCTAGAATTACTAACTAAACTCAGCAATGTAATAGGATACAAAGTCAGCATTCAAAAATCAATAACACAAGCAGCAAACTGTACATAAGCAACAAACTCATAGAGACAGAAATTAGGGAAACCGCATTCTTCATAATAGCATTCAAAAAAAAGGGAACTATTTAGAAATCAACCTAACAAAGGAAGTAGAAGATCTATATAGTGAAAATTAAGTACTCCAGAAAATAGATCCAACAAGATTTCAGAAAATGGAAAGATAGCCCATGTTCATATATAGGAAGAAACAACATTGTAAAAATGGCCATACTCCCAAAAATGTTATACAGATTTAATACAATTCTGACTAAAAAAACCATTAGTATACCCCACAGATCCGCAGAAAACATAAAAATTCACCTGGAACTAGAAGAGACCTAGAGTAGCAAAGGCAACTCTAGCCAATGAAGGCAAGGCAAGATGCATTATAATCCATGACTTGAAGTTATATTCCAAAGCTACTGTGATAAAATCAGCATGGTACTGACAAAAAACAGACATAAGGATCAATGAAATAGATTATAAGATGCACATAAAACTCCAAAAACACTCATCCATCTTGTCTTTGACAAAGAGGCTGAACATGTTCACTGGCAGAAAGATAGCCTCTTCAATAAATGGTTCTGGAAAAATTGGTTTGACACATGCCAAAAACTAAAACTACACCTATGTTCATCACCATGCACTAAAGTCAAAAGTGTTTAAAGATCTAAATATTAAAACAGAAACACTAAATCTCCCTGAAAAAAGTAAGTAGAAATCCAGAAGATACAAGCATAGGCAGAATTTATGAACAAAAACCAAACTTCTTGAGAAAAGGTCCCAATGATTGGGATCTCATCTTTTTGAAAGTACTTACACATCAAAATAAATCATGAGCAGAGTGAAAAAAACAAGCCCATAAACTGGGGAAAAAATTAGCCAACTGTACCTCAAACAAAGGACTTCTATCTAGAACATACTTTTTTTTTTAATTTGGACCCAAAAAATATAAAGATACAACATAAAGTGGTCATCTAAGATGAATATATACTTCTCAGATGAAGGCACACAAATGACAAATAAATGAAGTAAAAAAATAATCAGCATCATTTCTCACTTAAAAGATGCAAATTAAAACAACAGTGAGATACCATCTTGTCCTAGAAAGATTGCCCATCCTCAGGAATAACTAATAGCAAATGTTGGAAGAGCTGTGGGAAATAAAAGAAGCCTTATCTAGTCTTAGTGGAAGTGTAGACTGACTGTAACAGTAACAATCACTGTGCAAATCAGTATGGAGATTCTTCAAAGCTCTAACATTAGAGGTTTCCTTTAACTCATCTATTCCCCTTATGGATACTGTCCAAAAAGAAGTGAAAATATCATGCCATAGTGACATATGTACACCCATGTTTATAGCAGCAAAATTTGTAATAGCTAAATCCTGGAAACAATTCTAATGTTCATCAGCAGAAGAATGCATTAACAATGTGATATTTTTATGCAGTGGAGTACTGTTCATTTGCAAAGAAAGATAAATTCAAGGCTTTTATATGTAAAATAGATGCAACTAGTGACCGTATTCATAAGTGAAATAAACCACATTCACATATGTAAGCATCACATGGTCTCCAAAGTCTAAAACTCTGAGGATAAATAATATCCAAAAGGTACAATAGGTACAATATAAGGAAAAGAAACTGTTGAAAAGGGAATAACTGGGATAGGGGAAAAGTAAAAAGAAAGAAAGGCAAAAATTATGTATATGAACAACGGGCTAGCTAACATAATTGTGCTACTAACTTCTATTAGTTCATTGAAAGGAACAATTAGTGTTTTTTGAAATTCTGTATCTTTTTTCTCTCTCTAAAATAAAATTTAAGTATTAAAAATATTGTCTTTGGTTTACACCCCATTTATAAGGAGGTTTTTGTGGTGGTGGATATTGTTATTCAGTTTACTTGTTTTGTTTCTCCTAAAAAAGAAACTTTTGGAATACTTGATTTGAATACACAATAACCTAGGAGAGGCAAAAATCAGTATTTCAAGATGAAAGCAAGAAAAAAAATACTCGACTATTAGTGGATAAATGTAAAAGATGCTGTATGGAGGACCCAGATAAGGAGACAGATTCTTTGCCATTGTATGGAAGACAACTAGAGCATTCAGAGGAGAATAAGAATAGAGATGCTCCCATTCAGCCTTAGGAAGGAAATCCTGCCCTTTGGGGCAACATGGAGGAAGCTAAGGGACATTATACTAAGTGAAATAAGCCAGATACAGAAGGAAAAGTACTACATGTGGAATTTTTGAAAAGTCAACTAAATAGAAATAGACAGTAAAATGGCACTTTCCAAGCCAAGGGAATGAGAGGATGTATGTCAAATGTATCAAGTATTTTTTTTTTTTTTTTAGTTTGAAGAGGGAAAACAAAAGCAAAAACAGAAACAGGGTAACATACAACAATACATGTGTTACAGATTTTTGAAACAGGGATAGCTAATTAACAACGGCTGCTATATTATCTATTTTTTTCACTTTAATGAGGAGAAAAAAGATAAAACAACAATGAAACAGCTTTAAGATAGGTTAGTGTGACAGTTACAATAATTAAGACTTTGCATATTGTTGTCTTCCTAGTAGTTATTCAGAGGACAAGATGGAGACATGATACCTCGTCTAAAGTTTATAGACCAAAACTTAGAGAAATAGAGGACCTGTAAGGATATCCAATATTTTGGTCCTAGCCCTTGAAGGTCAGTGAGGACTCAGGACATACAAGAACCTCTGCTGCGATATCCTGTAATTCAATGGTGTCCCAAATGTTCTGATCAAGGAGACTATGGGGCCACAGAGGATAGTAATCAATGATGTATAGTGTGCCTAAGGAGTATCACCTAGAGAGGAAATTTCTGTCAGGTTTTCACAGAGAACAAATTGGTCAAGCAGTGGCTGCGACTCTTCCAGATGGCTGACACTGACAAAAGATCCACAAGGTTCTGTACATGGTTTCAGAGTAAATCCTGAGGGGATTTGACTGACCTTGTCAGACAACGAAAGTTACATTTCTGAGCTATATAGGTCTTGCTTTAACTTGGTCTTAACCAAATGTACCAAGTTAAATAGGATGAATAAGTCCACAGATACAACGGACCACAACAGGACTATTGTTGAGAATGTTGATTACACCTTGATAATTTACCAAGAAAGATTTTAGATATTCTTACCACAGAAAAGTAACCAGATAAGTGATCAGTATGCTTGAATGCAGCAATAATTTCCATGTGTAGGCATATTGAGACAAGTATGTCAAAACACATTGAACACCTTAAATATATACAATAAAAATGTTTCTAGAAGAAAAGGGAGGAGAGAGACATAAGCACAAAATTATTAATAAGTACAGAGTATAACAGGGTGGGAGGAATAACTTTAAATGATATCTCACTAAAGGATAAGTATGGGTGGCAATAAATTGAATATTTCAAAACAGCTAGTAGAAATGTTTAATGTTCCCAGCATAAGCAGATGAAATATATCTGAAATGACAGATACACCAGTTACCCAGATTGGATCACTGCGTGTTATATACATGCATCAAAATGCCACACTATACCCCCAGAAATATATATTTAGGACATACCAATTAAAAGAAAAATGCATTTTTTAAAAGAGAGAATCAGTCAAAGAAAGTTGACCCAATACAAAGAGCTACCTTGGGGTGAGCTGAGTTCTGATTTCTCAGCTGGTCACTTCAGCTTTCCTAACATCTGGGGCCAAGATTGCCACTGGTACCTGCAGGCTACTGCTTTCCATGTGGAATTTCAAGGCCTGCCTGACCGCTGTCTCCACTTCCCTCTGGATTTCTTGGTTCCAAGTAGCTGTTTGCTTAGTGTTCTTCCTCCTTCCCTATTATCTTCTGCAGTACTTTGCCTTTCCTCAGTCAGCTCCCTCACAGGGAGTTTTCCCACCCGGATGTTGCTGCCCACTTCTCTGGCTGCACTCTTGCTTCTGCACCAACAGGAAATTAAAATCCATCCAATGCTCAGCAAGGGTCTGCCTGCATCCGTACTCCAGGATCCTTTCAAGCTGTCCATCTCCCTTCATCCTTTCCAAGAGACCCTTTCAGTCCTGTGGTTTCCCCTCTTCAGTCAGCATGGAGATTTGGGACATGGATCCCAGAACTCAACCCTAGAGAGGACAGGACACCTGTACCCCTTGGATTTATTTTTCGCCACATGCCATTTTGCTCAAGATGAAAGCTGGCCGAGGAGAAAGAGTAGAAGTTCAAGTTAAAGAAGGAAACTCTGAAAAGTTGTCAGATCCTACTATCAGAGTGGTTCTGACTTCAGAGCATGTGTTCGCATAGAAACTACTCAGCTTGCAAGCTGTACTGCATCAGAAACATTCAGAGAGACTGCTGTACACAGTGAAATTCCACGTACAGTAGGTCTATGGGCTTTTTGCATTCATACTCAAGAATCATTTTAAAGCAATGTTGCTGGACGGTTGTGGTTTGAAATTTCACACTTTTTGTTATGTATTAAATCCTGAAGAAAAAAGTCCTGAAATCCTATGAAGAGGTTTCAGACCACTGTTCTTGATCATCAGTTTTGCTTTTTGAATTCAATGAGACATTTTGATGCGTGTATATGTGACACATGTGACAAGTTTTACTGCTCTCTATGTTATCAATTGTATGAAAGCTATAAACATGATACATTTTATTTTGTACAAACATTAAAATGAAAAATAAATAAAACAATGTTGGTGAGTGCATAGTTTGGAAACTAAAGGAAAAGTGGAAAATCAGTAAAGCTGTAGTTGTAGAAAGAAAACAAGAAAGAAAGAGAAAAATGGTGAGAGAGAGAGAGAGAGAGAGAGAGAGAGAATGCTAAAGAATCTCAACAAGGAAAAAAGCTCACTCCACTTCCCAGCAAGGGAAAATTAGCTAAACCATATGCAAAAGATGAGCCCAAAAGCCTAGGCTGCCTTCTGGGATTGCTGAGCCTCCTCGGTAACCTGTTAGCAAGACCTAAAGCAGAATAAGCTACCGCAATCATTAGACATCAGGAAAAAAGATGATCCGCTAAATGACAAAATTGTTTCAGAAACATGATGAAAAGTGTGAGGAGTGGTTTCACCAGACGACGTCTGGTTGCTTTTCAATCACTAAACACTTTCAAGGAGAAATGAATACAGTAACATACAGATCACTCGCAGCAGGCTCTTCGGACAAGAACAGACATCCGTCATGAGCCTTGCAGTTTTCTGCAACAGAACAAAAGACTGTAACTTTCCTCTGCCATCCCCTTGCCATCTTGACTGCCATATCCAGGTTTTCTGACCCAACTGCACACAGGTCCACCGCCCCAATAAAAGATAGCCCAAGGCACAGAAGCTCTTGCTTGCCACTGCTTAAATGATTACTTCTCTTTGTTCTCTGATCAGCTCGGAGTTGATCCAATTACTGCACAATTTCTCCTCCCATTCAACCAAGAGACAATGTGCACACAATCTAAGACCGGAAGGATGTGGGGCTTCTCTGCTCTGCAGAGGCCTACCAGGCTGTTAATTCTTTTCAAGCAGATACTTTCTAATTAAAAACCTTTGAATTTCTTCTTAAATACTCTGAAAGTATCCTCAGAGAAAGACTCTGTCATATATCCTGTGCCGTTACTGCGGCTGCAGATCAGTTCATTGTAAGCAGAGCTCCTCAGGCTCAGTTAGAAACCTTTTTTTTTGTTTTTTTTTTTGTTTGTTTTTTTTTTCCCTATGCAAATGCTCAAGGCCTACATTGGCACACAGTTAATTTGCATTTTTATGGGGATGAACCCATTTTGTGTGCCACTGAGTCATCTGTGGATCTTGTACAGGACACTTTTTTAAAATGCATTTACCATAATGAGGGATAGATTGCTGTACATTAAAGTATAGACATTAGTACAAAATATTTCAAATGCATTTCATTTAGACATGTCACACTGAGAAATATTAGATCTTTGCAGAATCTATGCAGTTCGGGCATAATATATATTTATGTAAGTGTGTGTACCAGACATGCACACTCTATTAGCTCTTTTGTAAAAGAGTGGCTGTGATTTGCAAAATTCAATAAAAAAATTATGAAGTTATACAGAGTCTAAAAAAAGAAATACTGAAGTTGCCAGAATTCTATGACTGCTTATGGGACTCCCTAATCGAAGATATTTAAAACTAACCAGAAAACATCACAGACAGAGATAACACAGGGAAAATTAGAGTGGATTCTTTCCCAGAGGAACAAAGCCAAAGCACAGGAGAGCATGGTACGGGCTGCCCTAGAGGAGCTAGAATCCAGTAACCTGATAGTGTCAATTTTAAGGAAAAATTCATTCATTAGGTAAACATATATTGAGTTGCCCTCCCTCAACACAAAGCACTGCTGGGGACTGTGGGACTAGGAAGAATAAATGAGACACAGTTCCTGTTCTAAGCTTACAGAGAGTTCTGGAAAAAATAATCATGAAGCATTGTTGGTACTTTTTCTTTCGGCTTATGTTTCTGTGGCTCGAGATGCCCCCGTACAACAGTGCCTGGGTCTGAGCTGTGGTGTTTCGCCAGGGCAACAGCTGCCTGGGGTCAGCAGCAAGAGTGTGACGGGGAAGCTTGCTCGAAATGCAGAGCTCCAGGTCTCAGCCTAAAACCCCTGAATCAAACTCTGCACTGCAGCAAGGTTGCCTTGCGATCTGTATGCACCTTTTAAGACTTTACGATACACTGATCTAGCACTCTGTTTGCCAACATTATTAATTCTGCCAAAGCTCTATTTAAAGCCAATTAATTTTTAAATGATGTTATATCTCTTTGAAAAACATACCTTGCTGATGGCCTTCCCTTGTTAAAAATCCTTCAGTAGCTTTCTAACCTTCTAACCTTGGCCCTCAAGGCATTCACAAGCTGATTCCTACTTATCTTCTCTGTGATGGAGGCTTGTGTTGACACATATGTGCACACACACACACAAGGGTGTACACGCTTGCCCCTCAGGAGTCTGGTATCACCACGCAGAGACACTCCTTGCATTTGTGTTTACGTGGCATCTTTTTCAGGAGATCACACCTAACTGGCAATGATGCTTCCTAATTAGAGCTGCTAATTAGAAACTCTGGAGATAGTTGCAAACTTTTTGATGCCAGATTCACCTTAGACACAGTTATTTGAAACCTCTAGAGATAACAGCGTGTGTATTTATATTTCCTACAGCCTCCTGGGGTGATTCCAATATACAAACAAGGCTGCAAACCATTGCACTACAAGATCTTCCCTCCTCCCATGCATGGTCTAAAATCCTTCTTACCTGTCCTTCAAAACAAAGTTGAAGAGAATTCAGATGCGTCACATACATGTATTAACCCCCAGAATGAATAGGGTCCTTATTTATTGCAAGCATGTACTAAGAAAAATGTTTCCAAGTTAAAATTAACAGAAGTCAAATACCTCTGGGCCACCCCTCGTCACCCCAGTTTCCCACGATCTTATAGGTGCTTTTTAGTTAGCACTTTTTCTTCATAACTGTGACACAGAAAATGCCACAAGGATGCTGACAAATCACAGATGCTGACTCTTTTTTTTTTTTTAATTAAAAGTACTATATACCTGAAGAAAAACTGACAGCAAAATGTGACTCCTATCTCTCAGTAGTAATAAGCTAGAGCAATGCAACAGAACTTGGCAGGCTTCAAAAAACACAGAAGAGGATGGCAACAGAGGAGAGAAGAGGGAGGAAGCAGAGATGGCTAACTGGTTAGAAGCAGAATCTGATCTTCCTCCTGTTTGTCTCAGGTGACAGCAGTGTCACCATATAACCCATGCATCAAAGTCAAGAAGAAACCCTGCTCCTCACTCTGTTTTATTATTTGTCTCTCTTCACTTAGATATCAGGTCCAGAAGTGTGGAGGAATTTGTCTTCCTTATTCATGGTGCTCTAAAGGAGTGTGCAATATACACCAAAAAAATCTTATGGCTCCATTTGTGTGTTAACTTGACTGGGTTATAGAGTGACAAGTTACATGGTCAAACATTCCATTCACCCTGTGTGGGACTGTGGGAGTTTCCTGGGTGAGATAACTCCATGGATAGGCTGCAGCCATTTCCTGAGGTCCTGCATAGAAGGGTGAGTAAGACAAAGGCATCCTCTGTGACACAAAATCCTTGATCCAGGACATCCTGTCCTTGCTCCCAGACTCAGCCTAGAACTCCTGCTTCTTGGGCCTTCAGATTTCAACTCAACTGCATCCCGTTCTTCCAGGTAATATTTACTGGCTCCTCACTGTTGCTCACTTGAAGCTTCTGTAATCTCTACATGACTGGTTTTATTACTCACCCTCATTTACACACATGTACCTTCTGTAGCTTATGCTTGCAAGAGTTGCTCTTTCTGAGCACTATTGTGACCACAATAACTGCATTTTCTCCCCAGTTTAAAACTGACCACTTGTTGTGGTAGATGTCTAGATAGGCTCCCAAACCTTCATCACTCGAGGGTGTGGTTTCGGGAGGAGGTTGGGTCATATGGCTGTGATACGAATCAGTGGATTGGTTGAAGGAAGGAACTGGGGGTGTATTCTCCCTGCCTCCCCCTTCCCTTTCCATCTCTCTTGATCCCTTTTTCTCCTCCTTTCTCTCCTCTCCCTCTCCTTCTCTTTCTGCCTCTGCCTCTGTTTCTGTCTCTGTCTCTCTCCCTGCGTCCCCATCTCTCTCTCCTCTTTCTCTCCCTCTCTCTCTCTCTCATTTCCAGTCTACTGTGCCATGAGCCATGCCCCTGTACTTTGGAGCCAACCAACCATGGACTGAAACCTCTACAAACTGTGATTCAAAATGAATCTCTCCAGAACCAAACCGGAGTAAGTATAAGTCTGCTCCTTCTCATGCACAGAATCCAGTTCAGCTCCCTGGAATATTGAACAAATCCTTTTGAGGTGGCCCTGCCATGTGTTCAGCTCCATCTCCTATGCTTCCCCCTGTACTTTACCTTTTAACACCAGAAAATTGCTTCTCTGGCCGTTTGTCTAGCAGCCAAGGGCTCTGATCATATCTGCTCTTTATGCAGAAGGTCCCAACTGCCTGGAGTTTCTTTATTATCCTTTTCACCCATAAATCTCTTTTTCATACCTCAAAATCAAGTTCAGTGACAATTCCTACTTTGGCTTCACTGCTAGCTTCTTGATGCTTGCCCTGAGCATTTCATTTGTGTATTCTCTTTATTTTGTTATATACTGTTATTGGTTGTATAAGTTATAAGACTGCAAAATCAGAATGCCTAAGAATAGTTTAAAAGAATAATGACATTTAATTATCTCATATATTAAGAAATTCAGACCCTTCCAGGCCACATGAAGTTGAGTCATATGGCCGTTAAGAGTCCCGGATCTTTCGCTACTGTCATTTTCGTTTTGCCTGTGCTGTTTCTCCTGATAGCTGCAAGATGGCCTCCATGGCTCTAAGCATCATAGCTTCATGGGATGGGTCTTCCGGGAGGTGTGGAGACAGCAGGGCCCTCTTTTTACCTAGGAGGATACTAGCTTCAGGATCCTACCTCAGACTTCCTTTTGTTTCTTACTGGCTAAAATCTGCATCACAGGCTCATGCTTTAACCAACCCCTGGCAAAGGAGAACAACAAGACTGTCTTGCACCCATTACAATTCTTCAGCCAGAACTGAGCATATTGGCAAGTTGGCACATGGGCCAAGTGGGGGTTCTGCCACCTGAAGAAGAACGAGCAAAGAATTTAGGATACGGAACCAATAGTGGCAGCACGTGTTCAACGACGTCTCCTCCCCCCGTAAAACTGGTAAGTTTTAGGGCAAGTGCCACACCATGTCACCTTCTAAGTTGTGTCCTTAGGAGACGCCTAGCATTAAAGTGAAACTGAGGGCCGGCGAGATGGCTTAGTGGTCTAAAGTTACTGCTTAGGCAAGCTTAGGCAACCACAGGGACCGCAGTTCAATCCCCAGCACCACACACTGTGCCAGCTCCACCCCCAGGGCAAGCTGAGCTGGCCATAATATAAATCAATAAAATTTTTAAAATAAATAAATAAAGTGACATTGAGCTTTTTAAATTCATCTAGGAAAAATCTTAGCTAAAATAATTACATAAGAAATCTGAGGAAAAATTCTTGATTTCTCACTGCCTAGGTTTTTCTTTCCATAACATGGACATGATGCCTCTTCAAACCCTAAAATTGATATGGAATCAGACTAATTCCTGTCATTTTTATAACACCTAAGAGAAAGCAAAAAGAGAAAATGCATGAACATTCTATAAACCACTATATTTCCTCCACAAAAAGGAATTCTTATCTGATTAATATATTGAATTCAACTTATGAGTACAGCTGGTTCCTTCTGAGGACTGTGAGAGTGGGTTTCTTCTAGGGCCTTTCTCCTTGGTTTATAGAGAGGATCTTTTCTGGGTCTTTTCCTGTCACTTTATTCCTATGAAGATCTCTATGTTGACATTTTCCATTTCTCTTACAGCACCAGTCCTATAGATTAGAAAACACCCTAAAAATCTTACCTTACTTTGATTACTACTACAAAGGTTCCATCTCCGAATAGTGCAATATTTGAGACACTACAAACTAAGACATGAATATAGAAGGTTTAAGGACACAATTGAACCAATAACTCAAGAATTCTCTCATTTTATCCTCCCAGGAATTCTCTGTGGTGCATACTATTTTTATCTTGATTTCACAGAGGAAGGACTGTGCATTATCAGCTAAATTCCATTCCCAAGGATAGAGCAGATCTACTTTATCTTATTCTTGAGGAGTAACTACTATCCTCTAAGGTTGTAAAATAAAGGCATGTATACTAATTTTTAAATCCTTGGTAGGATCACCTAAAACATCTACTTCAGTGACATTTTGGAGGTAAACATGGCTGCATCATGTGCAGGAATTAGAAAACTATAATTGATACTTTCCTTGTGGGAGGCCAGCCAGGAAGATTCAGGCCTAATTGCTCACCTCTGTGAGCGCTAAGGAGCAATGTAGCATGCAGCGGTGTTGTCACGCTAGGAAAAAAGGAAAAACAGCTGAGATCCTGCTGTTTGTCCAGACCAGTACCGCCGATGGTGCCAGGCAGATAAATCCTGTGCAACTCTAATTACTTCTCCCTGTGTCTGAGTGAATGTAGTCAAGGTGTGCCAATCACTGGGGACTCTTTCTTGCAGGGAGGTAAGAGTACCTTGGCCCTCCACATTTTACCGAATTGTGTGTCTCTGTGTTTCACCCTTTGTCAGGTACGAGCTCATAGGCTAGCTGGCTCCTCCTTTCCTTGGGTCAGATCCCTTCATTTCATACATATAAAACTGAGGCCTAGGGAGGTAAGCTTATCTGCCTAAAGTCACATGGCCTGTTTACAGAAAAGTTTAACCAGAATGCCAAACTCTCATCCCAGGGTACATTCTTTCCTGAGTCTCTGACTCACAAAGCCAAAGCAGGCCAGTGTCAAAAGCATGACAACTCCCTCAGAGTGCAGAGGCTCCAGGGCTTTCTAACTTTGCTACTGAATAGATGGCACTATTTAATTATACTGTTATTCATTCAACAACTATTTCTGAAACTCTACCATTCATAAAGGACATATTATAGCTGAAGGCATGGGCCTTGGGGTCCGACTATTCAGGTGCCGATTCTCCCACTTAGTAAGTAACTTTGAGAAATGAACCAGAGTCACTCTAGTGCCTCACCTATGCAGTGTATGTCATAATGCCTCTTGACTCACAGGTACTAGTGAAACTTAAGTGAGTTGGCGCGGGCAAAGGACTTAGGCATTTGACATGTGGCCCGCTGAGAAAATGCCAGCCTTTAGCTTTTCCTCTTTTCCTTAAGATAAAGAGGCTAAGGAAAAATCTGCAGCTCCAAAAATCACAAGGAAGACTGGTAAGAATAATGCGACAAACACATCTAGGACACTGGGCTCGAGTCCTTTATCCAGCCCAGGATAATTCTATTATACCTCATCACACTTGGCATTAATGTAGTAGGATTAATGTAGTGGGATTTAAAAAAAAAAAAAAAAAAAAACTATCTCTGGTTAAAATATCACATAATTCAGTTAATTCTTTAAGATAGTAAGAAAAATCTACTACTAAAAGGAGTTATCACCTGAGCTCTGGCTAGAAATTAGGTAAAGATCAAAAGAAAATTCCACATGGAAAGGGAAAGTGAGATTATTGAGGACAGGAAAGTACTGCACCTAAGGGGCAATTTTTTTTAAGGTTTTGGGGGTTTTTTTTGTTGTTGTTGTTTATTTGTTTTTTGTGCAGGGTCTCACTACGCAGACTCATAGTAATCCTGATTTCTGCCTTCCTAATGCTGGGATTACAGGTGCTCGGCACCATGCCCGGACTCCATTGCTGCCCAGTGTGCCCTAGGGTGGGGCCAGAGCAGCATGCGGTGTCAGGGATCGAACCATGGGCCCTGCATTTACCTAAGCGAACACTGAGTCCACTGAGCCATACCGCTGGCCCTGCACTAGGGGGCATTTTAAAGGCTCTTGAAGGTGGGACATTTCAGAGAGAAGTGGAGAGAGACAAGAAGCAAAGTGGATGCACACATGGGCAGCTGGACCAAATGTGGGCGATTTAGGCTAAAGATCATGGAAAATACCTAAAGGGTTTTAATCAGGAAAGGAAATGATGTCATTGTGCTTCATCATCTGCCACTCTCACTTTCCATTTCTGTAAAATGATCAGGCTAGATGAAGTATTTTATGTATTAGATACTGGAAGTTTTCTCCAGTTCCAAAACTCCCTTTACTCTATTACAAATCTCTGTAGATCTCAAAAAAAAAAAAAAAAAAAACCCTCCAGTGTCACTTGGAGATAATGCAGGCAGAATGGTAGATGGTATATGCTATGATAATCTGTTACTAGGACAGCTTAATGTAGTAAAGAAAACTATTCTAATATGAGGCATCCAAATTGAAAACTGCTGTCCTGATTAGAAGGCAGGGTCTGAGCCATACACAATGATGTTACAGATCATCTGCAACAGCTATTGCCCTGTGCTCTTGCAAATGAAATGGTGCCAACGAAGCTCGTACAGAACAGTAATGAGTAGCAGGTTGGTACATAATTAATAAAATCTTGTTTTGCAGCAGGATTTGAAAAGCCAAGACCAACATCTTGGGGTATGAAAAGTGCAGGACAAAGGACAATAATTCTTTTGCCCTTTAACTAGTTTCTCCCTCTGCTTAATGACAACCCCTCCATGAATGTGTTTATGGCTACAAATCTTTAAGTGGAACACTTGTCTAAATATGAAATGTGTCAGCGTTGGGGGAAAGCGCCAATGGACACAACTGTCTCTGCTATAGTAGCATGGTAGTTTGACTCTTTCAGGGCTATTTTTTTCTTTTCAATGCACAATCTGAAGCATTGATCTGGTAGCAACCACCCTGATTCATTCAGCCACCATATGAACAATATCCAGCTTACCTATTTTTCTCAGTGCAACTTAATTTCAATTATAGATGTAGGTCATAAGTTTTCACAGTTAAAACTGCATTTAAATCAAGACCAGCCCTGCTTTCTAAATTGCTTCCTTAATTAACATTTTGCTGATGATGACTAGTGTATCCAGTACACAAAATTACACTCTGTAAATTTAATTTGGTGGAACATTAGAAAAGGCAACACCACCCATATTCCTAAATCACATACCCAGAAGTGTAAAACATGAGCAGTGTTAGAGAGAAGCACAGTGAGCTAACTCCCATGCAATGGCAAAGACAGGGACCGAACAGTTTCCAACTCCACCAGCATCTATTCTGGTAACCAGTATATACTAAAATATGCAAAAGCTACATCCGAACAGCTAATATGGACAATCCTGGAGGGCAGATAAAATAGTTTGTCTTTCTACCCACTTCCAAGCACAGGGCCTTCTCCAGCACAGGTGTTCAGAAAATGCACTCCAAGTTTAACAACAGGATGACTACCAAACCCAACACATCATTTCTGTTTCTCAACATGACTCTTCTTCCCAGTGCAAAACAAACAATACCTTAAAGAACAACTGAAATACTTTTTTAAACAGGCATTTCTTACCTCCATCTCCATGGAGCTTCTGACATGTTTACCTGATTTACTACTACAATAAAAATCCTTATAATTTTAGGCCAGAAGCTCAATTCTGCTACATTTTATGTGTCTCTCATTGATATTGATATATATATGTATTTTTTTTATTTGGCTATATTATATTGCCCTGAGTGTCAAGGGCTACATTTTTATGTACAACTTTCTAAATCACCCTCATAGCACCTAACACAGTGACTTAAATAGGCAAGAAAATATTGGGTAAAGGAATTAAAGCAAACCAATCCAACAGTCTAAGGCTTCCCTTCTTCCTCTCCTCGCCCTTCCAGATTGTCATTTTGTGCACCAGGCGATGGAGGCTTTGAGGAAGTAGCTTAATTGTTCAGGGAGATGCAGCCCATTATTGGCAGGGTTTCCAAACTAGGCTGCTTCCTTGCGCTACTATTTCTGGAAGAGAAAATTGTGCAAGAAACACACTAAGAGAGAAAAGTAGCACGCTGATGCTGAAAGTTGTAAGTAATGTGCTGCAAGGGAAAAAGTCAAACCATTACAAATGTAACGGCAACAATGTAATTTGTTCAAGGCGTAGAAATAAGCAGTCTGCTGGTGCCCTTAATGTCAGTCCCCAGTTTCAATTTCTCACAGAGTGAACATTTACTGCCGGCTTATTATGTGTCAGGCACTGTGATACCAAGTAGGTGCTTCACAGAGACTATTTCATTTACTTTTCAAAGCAAGACTGCAAAATGGACATCATTATCCACCTTTTCATGGATGGGAAAAAAACTCAACTATGGAATGCCTTAGTCAAGATCACCAAGCTCAGACGTGCTAGTGGATAAACTCACATCTGCCAACCTCATGGGCAACTCCACTTTGGTGGTATACCTCTCCATTTGCCAATAAAAAGTAAAGAAAATATTTTAAAGATTTTTTCACCCAAAATGTGCTAATAAATGCCCTTTTACCACTAAAAGAACCTTATATGCTTTTCATATCACTATATTTCCTTCGACAGCCACCTGCATGTTGGGCAGAAGACGCCAGGCATGACACCCAAAGAATCCCTTTTCTTTCCTGGTTCTGAGGCACAGCTGCCATTGGTGTATGAGCTGGAACTTGGGGTGTAGGGAGAAGCCATGATTACCTGGAAATAGCAACAGCTAGTTAAATCCTCCATACTTGGAACACATGGATGGTTTATGCTTTCTTGGCTGAATTCTAGCTAATACAACTGCCTACATCAACTGGAAAATTCCAAGTCAAAATAAAATGAAGGGTGATAATGTCCCAGCTTGCTAAAACACTAACCTTTTCTTTTGATCTCTCAAGCAACATCAACAGCTTTATAATTTTTTCCATCTTTGGAAACTACAGTTGCTCTTTATGGGTCCTAATATGAGTTGGTAATGAAACTGTAGGCTCTTCTTTTAGATGCCTTTAGATTAAGACAACCATCTGCCTTGATATCTCTGAAGTTTTTCATTTCCTTTCCTTCAGAGTTTGTTAAGACATCTACTAATATCACCAATTTTAAATTTTCTCTGGCTAGTGACATAAAAACAACAATGCCATATATACTGAATCAAAAGTATATATCTCTATTTTTTATGTATCTCTATATTTTAATTGCTAAAAGTGTTCCCAGGGGAAAACATCTGTTATGCCAATATAAAACGTTTTAAATGAACACAATCTGGCTGTTTTAATTCCAAAATTAAAACTGCCAAATTTGTAATTTGATGGTGAACTGCCTCTGAATTCTTAATTATTCCTATTTTCTGTGAAGGCCACTAGATGTGGACTCATCATGGAAAACCTTGTAGCTGTGGAAATGTTCTCCACCTTTATTATAGCATTATCAGAGTACACACTGTGAAAGAAGAAGCTATTTCTAAAAGAAATAAAGACACAATAAAACAAGCCATGAAAAGCTAGAGGAGCAAATTATTTGGAAACTTTTACTGCTTTCACTGATGTGTGTCTTCTAGATCCTAGGCTAATTTATATATCACCTGCCACTATAAACCAAACTTTTCAGGGTATGCAAAACTGAAAACTCACATGGGGTGAATTTTTCTAGTAGCAAGAATCAGGGTCTCTCTTATTCTCATTATTCACAGGCAGTGTTTGATAAGCTAATATATATGCTGAAATTAAGAGAGGCTTTTTAAAAGCCTGTAATAACTCACGGGATTGAGATGAGTGATGGTGGCATTAAACAAGATAGAAAACAAAGGGGGAGAAGCTTTGGGTAGAAAATACCAAGTCTAATATGTGCTATGGTACATTCCAAAGGCTACAGGACTGGCTCTGGGATCAGCAGGAGACAACGCCAAAGAAAGGTAAGTAAAGCCCAACACAAAGGGATAATGCACCGGACTGAGGACTTTCAGTGTGATTCTATGGATACCAGAGAGCCATTGAAAGTTTTAAGGTGAGTAACAAAATCAAACTTGAATTTTAGAGAGTCTGTGTTGGTGCCACTAAGAAAAATATGATGAAAAGAAAGAAGAAAGATGGCTTAGTACTTTGTGTCTCTGTTTCTTTGAAGCCTTATGCCTGGGTTCCTTTTCTTTTGTCCAGTGCTTACTTCTTAAAGCCAGGGTCTTGGTCTCAGCGCTCTTCTCTTGTGCTTAGCTTTCACAGTATCTTGGGGTTTTTATGCAACAGATATCAGAGCTAGTATGGAAAATATTTCACATAGTTGTGGAATGGTAGGAGATGATTTAATGTCTAATTTTTTTAAGGCCACAAAAGAAAGGTCACCAGCATCAGACTGGTGTAAGGCAAGGAGAAAGGATGGGGAATAAATACCCTCACTCTCTTTTCTCTTGTCTTCTGTTCTGCTACCAATGTTTCTGAGTGACTGAGTGGTCAGGGGCTCTGGGTGGTACAAGCCTTAGAAAGGTTTTTTGGACCACAGAGACAATTAGGGACCCATAGAGAGTAGATCTACAGGGAAAGAAGGGGATAATAGGCACAAGTTCATTATCACTGGTACGTGGAGGAATGCTGTCAGAATAACACAGAAGTCTCATTGGGATAGACACAATTTTCCCAGCCCATTTATGTTTTGCACTATCCAGTATTTGACACCAAGCATACAGAAGTTACACAATGGCCAACCCCACTGGCACAAGAGGATTCTTCCAGCTGAAGTCAGTACTTTGCATACCAGCAGTGCTTAAGGAATGGGTGCAAAGACAAAGAGGGGAGCAACAGAGATCAGGCTACCAACAGGCAGAGAAAGTGAACATTTTGAAGTCTAAATTAGCATTAATGTAGACTCTGGAATGTACAGCTGAAGCCTTCTGAGTTTCAGCTATTGAAGCAACTCCAAATTCCATGACAGGTAATTATCTGAAATGTTAGAGAGGACACAGACTTGAGTCTACAAAAGTATGGAGAGCATCTCACTTAGCAGGGATCATTTGCATCCCTTCACACACGTTAGCTTTGTGTCAAGAATAGACTTACTCTCATTGTGAATCTGAACCAATAAAATTGGTTAACTATAATTTATTGAAACTTAGGACGATGGTAGTCTATGGGGATGCTCAACAATCTAGGGAGCATTTTCTTACAACATATTGCTTCCATGGCCAAAAGATTTTCTATGTCACAGGGATAGCCAATAATTGACTACTGAAACTTCACCTATTGTATTTGTCAAGGACCACGGTTCCATCCCCAGCACCACATGCTGTGCCAGCCCCACCCCCAGGGCAGACCAAGTAGGCCATAATATAAAAATAAATGAATAAATAAATAAATAAAATGAAATAAAAGACAACCACAACACAGTATCCTAACATCTGTGTGGTGAAGGTAGCAATGCAGAGTCAGCCTACACACAAGATGTCACGACATCCCTGTAGAGCCAGGAAAGATGCCACAGAGGCAGTGTGAAAGTTCAAGACCAGTTGAATCTTGGCAGTCAATTCACCTCTCTGAACCAAATTTCTACAAGAAGCAAAACAAGGGGTGTATGACATGAAATCCTGATTATTGCCTTGACTAGACTAAAAGACTACTTGGATTATGAGGGTGCTGAGTTTGTATGAATGGCTATGAGGAGGCAGGCTTTAGTGAAGGGAATAATGTTAGTTTGTGTATAGCTGTGCCCCTAAAGCCTCGTGCAGTCACGGAGTGGCTTGTAGAGTTTGTGATTAATTTATGCTCCAATGCAGGATAATGACTGTGAGTGCTACCTCTGCCTTGGGGTGGGTAATCTGTATTACAATGCAAGGGGAAAGAGGCTTGTTAGAAGTCACAGATACTGCCCCTCCCTTTGCTTTTTGCTGTTTTCTGTTGCTCTCTGCCATGTACTACTTTGCCATGGAGCCAGCTGAGTATGGACTAAAACCTCCACTAACTGTAAATTAAATCAACCTTTCAAAATTTTTTTTTAAAAAATCAGCCTCTCCTTCTTTAATTTGGGTTGTTGGCTATTTTGTCCCAGCAACAAAGAGAAAAGTAACTGGGACAGAATTTGGTACCAGAGAAGTAGGGACATTGCTGTGATTATATACATGACCATGTGGATTACTAGCCTTTCGGAATGGCTTATGGGAAGAAATAGGAAGGGTTCAGAGATGTTGCCTGCAAGAGAAGTGCTTGAACACCTTTCACTGCTCAGTATAGAAGATTCTGCTCAGAGCTGAGAAGACCAGAATGCAGACAGAAATTCTTTCTGTAAAGCCCAAGCTGGACAGGTTTCTGCTGAGAAGGACTGCACTGGTTGTTGGACTCCAAATGATGTGTGTTATGGCTTAACAGAAAGTTTCTCTGCATTTTGCTTGTGTCCAGAAACTTTGCCTGAGACTGAGATTAAACATGGAAGACTGATTAATCTTGCAAAAGAAATTTCAAGGCACCCAAATGTTGAATAAGTTTCATGACTATCGTTGGGGGCTTTTAGTCAGATTTATGTTGAGAATCAAAAGCAAAGATCCCAGAAAGATAACTTAAATGGTTGTGAGTTTGACCAGAAATGAAGCACCAGTAAAGCTGTGCACTGCAAAGATAGAGCTGAGAGGATCTTCATTACTGAGAAAGAACTAGATAATAGAAAAGATGACCTGAGGGCATCACAGGAAGCAGCAAGTCTTCACTCTTTGCAGCCTCATAATTGCACTGGGGAGAAAGCTACAGCATGCCATGTTCCAGAATGGTGGCAGCATAGAAAATTTGTTCCTCAGAATCAAGGTCATGTGCTCAGCAATCCAGGCAGTCGACCCCTACATCAAGAGAGAAGAAAGCTTAGCTACTGCTCCAGCTGGCAGTAGACCTTTACATCGTCCCCATGGCATTGGGTTTAGATACATACAGAACGCAGCTCTGAGGTTAAAATTGCTTCTGTCTAGATTTCAGAAGGCCTTGGAAGCCAGGTAATGTGTCCCTGAGAGGGCAGTGTGTAAAGCAGAGAGGGAGAAGCCTGCAGTGGAAACAAGCTTCCCAGGAATATGGATTGTGTGAGAAAAGCTGCAAGGAAGGAGAAAAGCTGACCCCAGAGAGAAGCCATAGGAGCTACAACCAGCAGCAGTGCCATACAGGTGGAGTCACATGGCACTCACAATTTACCACAGATTAGTTCAGATGTTCCTCATCAAACTACAGCACTAAGTGTTTGCCCTTCTTGATTTCGATCTTGCTTTATTCCCAACACTTTGCATCCTGTTGTTTGTACCTTTTGGAATGGTAAGGTTTATCTTGTGCCACTGAATGTTGGAAGTGTTTAACTTTTCATTTGTGTAGAATGATATCATCTATTATTCACAGATGAATTTGCCTTAGGTCTTGGAGGAGACAGGACTTGGACTTTTTAGCAATTCTGAAACAGTTAAGACTTTCACAGCTCTTAGAAATGAACTAAAATGCCTTTTGCATTAAAGGATATGCATTGGTCTTTGGAGTTCAGAGCTGGAATGTTATGGTTGGTGTCTAGTTGTCCTCACAAATCCTTATGCAGTCATGGCATGTCTTATAGAGTTTATAGATTAATTGATTAATTTGTGATCCAGTGCAGGAATTATGGGTGTGAGTGTTAGACTTGCCCTGAGGTGAGTAATTGGCATTACAATGTAAGGGGAGAGGGGCTTGCTAGAAGTCACAGCTGCTGCCCCTTCCTTTGCTTTCTACTGTTTTCTTCTACCATGAATGATTGCCCCCTTCCATGAGTCACACTGCCTTGGAGCCAACTGAGTATGAACTGAAACTTTCTCTAACTATAAGCTAAATAAACCTTTCTTTCTTTAGTTTTTGGTGTCAGATATTTGTCCCAGCAATGAAGAGAAAAGTAACAATGTGGGTCAAGAGTTAGATGAACCTGAGGACTGTACCTGGTCCCTCACTCTTACCTTTCTATCCTTCTCTAGTCTTTACTTCTTGGATCCACGAATGGATGAGCTTTTCTGTACAACTTTCCTCCATGAAGCCTCTGTCTCTTGGAGCCAGAGTACCATGGACTGAAACCTTGGAAACCATGAGTAGAAATGAGCTTCTGCCCCAAGTCATAAGTGCTGGGTATTTTGTCCCAGGTGTAGGAAGCTGACCAATACAAGGTAGGAAAAGAGTTTTCCAAAGGATTCTTCAGACCCCTTTTGCTTATTACAGTATGTCTTTCCATTGTTTTCTGTGATAGAACAGAGCTAGTAAAAAGCTTGAAGTGCTTAAAGTTTAAAGCATAAAAAAGAGAAACGCTTTGTTTAATTTCAGGAGGAAAATTAGAAAAATAAATGGTAGTACTGAAAAATGAGACAGAGAAAGAAAGAGAAAAAACACAAGTGAGACCACGTTTTGTGGGACACAAGGATTTTTTGTTTACTTTTTAACATAATATGCCAAAAGATAAAAACAATTATCCCAATTTCTGTCCACAGTTTTCAGCATTGTCCAGCCTTTATTTAATGATACATCAAAACACATTCTCTGCCAGTCTTTCTGTTGCTAAGGAACAGGCAGTCAAAAGCCTAAGCTCAGAGGCTCCAAAGTCGTCATTAAAAGGCTTTGTGCTTTGCTATCAGTGAAATGCTAATTCAGTAAGCCTGATTGATACCCTCCTCTTAGCAAGTTCCAGGAATGAGGACCCAGATCCTGCTAATTTGGCCCACTCCCCCTTTTGGTGGCTCAGTGTGGTTTAAGCAAAAAATAAACAAACAAAGGCTACAAGCCTGTGACTAAAAGTGTTTTATTTCTGAAGAGCTATTTCTCCTTGTTTCACACACTCCAAGCTCTTTGAAATCCAAGATAGGAAAACCATTTACCTCCTGTCTATATATTCTCTTGTGAAAGCCGCACTCCACCTGTATAATTATTTCACATCCTTTTCCATCACTTCTTGGTTTAATCATGTTCAACTTGTGTTGTGGGGCAAAGAACACAGACTCACTCCTTTTTGTTTTGTTGGCATGAGCATGTAGGAGATATGCCTCTCCATAGTGTGAAAGTCCCCAACTAGGTCACACTTGGAACCCACAGCTCCTGATCTGCTCTATTCCCTGACTTACAAGCACAAAAAGCAACCATCATTTGCCCAGTACAATGCCCCCTTGCCTTGATCTTGAACAAAATTTCTCAATCTTATAGGTCACTGTGGAACCACCCATTTCTCTTCTGTCACCACAGGCCAGCTCCTCCCGCCATTCACAGTTCTGTGCTGGCTGTGGCTCCTGTTGCAGCAACTGGGACCACACTGCAGGTTCTGCCTCTGTGTGGGGGTGTCCAGCTGCAAAGGAGAGAGCCCCCTTCCATGGCCATCTCCTTCCCTTCTCCATTTCCTGAAAGTCAATGTCTGGTGCAGTTTTCTTTCTTTCTCCTCTCAAAGTAAAAATTTAGGGAGATGAGATGGCCTCTCTTTCGTGGGTCAGAACAGTTCTCTCCTTCCGCTGTGCTAGGAAACCCAGCATCCCTCTTTATCTTGGCTGCGTAGGTTGCCAGAATCCTAGTTCTTTTTCTTTTATTTTACTATGCGTGTTCTCAGTGCACGGTGTTTACATCCATCTTGGGGAGTGGGTGCATGTGCACAACACAGCTTAATTTTTTTTTCAGTCCCTTCAATCTCCAAATCTCCTTTCCTTATTTTCATATGTATTGTTCTGTGCTCTCATTTATGACATAACATCTACATTCATTGTGGGCATTTGGGATTGGTGCACGACACAGTTCCATTCTTCTTGCTTCCCATACCCCGCCCTCCCCCCCAACCTCAGCCTCATGGTTGACTTCCCATTTACAAGATATCCATCCCTTGTCTCCTTATGTCTCTCCTTCACTTTGCTCTTCTTGTACTTTGTCTTAACCAAATGAAAATTACCATGCAGTGTTCAAGCTTGTGATCCTGATGTGTCGCATACAACATTACATTTGCCAGATGCACCCATTTTATTATAAATGCCTCAAATTTATCCTTTGTTATAGCCGGGTAGTATTCCATTGTATGTAGACACCACATTTTCTTTATCTATTTGTCTATTGATGGGCATATAGGCTGTGCAAATCAGTATGGAGATTTCTCAAAGAACTGAAGTTCAAATTCCATATGCCCCAGATTTTCTCCTTCTAGGTCTCTTCCTAAAAGAGTTAAAACAGCACATTACAGTGATAAACATACACCAAAGTTCACAGAGGCACAATTCTTTCTAGCTAAGTTCTAGAAGCAGCCTGTGTGCTTTCCAGTTCTTGATCCACGGGGGCTAAGTTAAAGATGAGTCTGACAGATTTCTACCTGCAGGAACCATGACTGGCCTACCTGCAATGTACCACCATGTTTATGGCAAGACCATGTGTCCCGAGCTGTTCCATGCGTGTAGCTGACATGACAGGGACCCTGAGGCAGGCTGGCTCCTAGGAGGCTTGGCTCCAGAACTTCCTCAAAGGGCTTGGGGGAAACATGTTTTACACAGGTCTTGGATGACATAGCCATCTGTGGTGCTTCCTTACTTCCTCCCCACACCCGTCCAGGTCTGTCAGCACACCCCCCCACCATCCATTCTCTCACAAATTCAGGACCAGGTACCCAACCAAAACTTGTCACAGTGAATGCTGTCTTGAGGTCTGCTTCTCAAAGGACCAAGCTCTTGTCCAATTCCCTTTGCTGGGTCTGCAGACAAGTCACCTTCTGTACGACACCCTCACCACTGCTACGGTTCTCACTAACATTTTCATCTGTTAATTCTTTGAGTTTTGCCTCATGATGCTCAGGTGATTTCTAAAAGCCACACTGTGAAGTACTTGTCCCTGGCTAGCTGTCCCTTGGACTCACACTAATACCCAGCTTAGACACATTCAGAGATGTTATGGCTGCCATCAAAACACATGGAGGCCAGACCATGAAGCACTTGCTTATCCCAAGGTGTACCCCCAGATAATGCAAAGCCCCAGGATCCCCATAAATAGGGTCAGAGACACCCAAATCTAGCTTTAGGAGTCCTCTGCCAGTTTATTTTCTGCCGCTAGTAACACAGGGTCATAGAGTAGCTAAGTTAGACAGAAAAGAAGCTCATCACAACTCAAGAGTTCTGGTCCAGACCAAGGAGACAAATTTGGTAATGATTTCACTGTCAGTGTCTCCACTGTGTGTGCTGGGTGTGACATGATGGTGGATATGTTGGAGTATGGGCGTGAGTGCATGCGTGCATGCATGCATGTGTGCGTGTGCGTGTGCGTGTGTGTGTGTGTGTGTGTGTGTGTGTGTGTGTGAGCTCTCCCTACTCCTACAAAGCCATCCCATATCTCCAGCTGGATTATCTTATCTAATTCCATCTATCTTCCAAAATCTCCACCTCTAAACACTAGTTATGTTGAACTCCTATTATCTTGATACTTTATCATGGAGACTTTAATATATGCTTTGGAAGCAATAAACCATACTCAAACCATGATTTTGAGTGGTAGAGATCTTAGGAGATTATTTCAATCTTAAGAAGTTTCACAGAACTTTTCCTGGGTCTTTTTAGCCCTCCTATTCCATCAAATGATAGGCCTTCTCTCACTCTCATCTGTGCTTAAGAGCCCTGGAAGTGAGCTGGAGAGTGTTAGAAGAGTTCACAGATCAAACACGCTCACTGCATTTCACCCTAGCAGGTACTAAAGCCCTGGAGTGCACTGATACCAACCTACTGTGAATGACACAGTCTAAGACCAACGTGCCCCAAAAAGAAAAAAGACCTTAAATGTACATTCAAGCTAGCCACAAATCATACTTTCTTGAATGGTTAAAAATAGTGAAGATAGGACTGCAGAAGATATGCAAGGGTCTCTTGATACTCCAACTTTATCAGAGTTTCAAACTGTGTTTGCATGTGTATTCATGTGTGGAAGTGTGTGTGGGTGGATGAGTGGGTGTGTATGTGACGCACATGTAAGTTTTAGGAAGAAAACTCAGAACTAAAAGGGATCTTGTAATTCAGAGTAAATTGTTTCAGAGTTGGAAACTATTTCAACATTAGAAGAGAAAAGAAATAATTACTAAATTTCCTCTTAAGGCTTCAGAAATAAAATTTCTCTCCCATAAAATGGCTTATTATTACATCACCAAGTTCATATAAAGGGTCACAACAGGAGTGAAAAAATGGCCAAGCAATCTTTATTTCCCGTGCTGTCATGAATGAGGATAGAAATTATAGCAGTAATCATGCAACACAAATCCTGAGAGTCAAAGACAAGGACACCAAAGATAACCTAGGAGATTATACAGTTTTCCCAGCTGGGAGCCAAACAATAATGGCAAAAGCTGGGAGTGATGG
>PVJA010015278.1:14042-45794 GCA_004027025.1 Myocastor coypus | reverse complement strand
CCAGTCTCTTATTTTCAAGTACTACTCTTGAGAGAATGACAGTAACTGAGTTTACACCAGGAGCAGTACATATCAAAAAGACAAGAGTGACATGTATTCCAAACATGGTTTTAGCGTTACATTGTGCTATAGTCAATATGCTGAACCTTTTGAAGGTTCTTGAGACCAATATCTGATTCATCCTGTGTACATAAGTGTACATAAGTGTATTTGCTATTGATGTTTTCTGCTTTGAAGAGACAGCTTTTTAAAAAGATGTCTTTGGTGCAGGGTCTCACTACACATCTTAGACTCATAGTGATCCTTTTTTCAGCTTCCCCCACTCTAGGATTACAGAAGTGTGCCACCACATGTGGTCTTGGTGGACTGCTCAGTGCATTTAAGGGTGGGGCCTGTGCAGCAGTTCCTGTGCTTGTCTAATGAGGTTTTTGGTCCTCTGAGATATCTTGCTGGCCCCAAGAGATAGCTTTGTGCTGAAATTTTGTTTCAGGAGAAGATGGAGATGGTAATGTGGCAGTCTTGTCAATTAGACCTGACTGGAAACTGAGACTTGGGTACTGTCCAGACCATTAATTTAGCACTGTGATATTATATCAGTCAGCAACTCACCACTAAGGGCTCTCTGGGGCACTGAATTAAATTTCCTCTATGTTCTGTTCCAAGTGTTCTACGTATAACCCAATTATAAAACCCTAGTCAAATAATTAGATTGAAGAATTTCATCTCAATTATAAAGATGAGCATTCTGACAGGGTTGACCAAGATGGACTGAGAGATCATGAGGTTCTTGTATTAGTAGTTTTTTTTTTTTTTATCTGATGCTGGATGACATACTTCAGGTGTAATCCTGCAGAGAAGTGGTTAGATTTTGAAGTATGTTTCTACTTGGAAATGAAGGGATTTTGTAAATTTTAAAAAATGCAAGCGAGCATAAAGAACATTATGAGAAATCTTGAAGAATATAGCACTCTGATCCTTGTGAGATCTTGGTCTCCATGGGGACCCTTTGTGAATGCCAGATTTATGAGGGACACCACCCCAGGAGACACATAATCTTACTCTCACTGATAATGAATGGGCCTCAGGGGGTGTGAACAGAGGTCAGAGCAAAGGTCAGAATGCTGAAAGGGACAAAGCCTGAATAGGAAGCCCCAAGAAGACATGAGTTGGTGGCAGTAGGAGATTTCCTCTTTGACTTTGCTGTCTGTGTCCAGGGACCTTGGGGAGGAACACTTTTCATTCATTAACCTGTTTAGATGTACAAGAAGCCTCCCTCTTGTCTGCCTCTACTTTTTCCTCTTCTTTTCACCACCTGATTCTATCACTTTCAGGGAAGGGATGGGAGACAAGGTTGGCAACTGACACAAGCTACACTACAAGACCATGAAGACTGATCTATAGATTTGATCCTCAATCATAGCCCGAACTGGATCGAGTATCATATTTTTAAAGATTTCTGACCCTAGGCAGAGAGGGGAGGCCGACAGGATAAGAGCAAAAATTTGGGAAGATATATGGTTGTTTTGAGGACTCCCAAACACATGTTTAGTGTCACCACCAAAAGGAGTAATCAATATGTGCCTTATATAGAAGGAGTTGAATGTGCTATGAGACAGTACTGCAGGGGTCCAGGGCTGGAGTCACTTGTGTAGGAAAGTTACTGGTAGAGGGAACGTGGCAGCTACAGATCCCTCACTAATGCACTCATCCAGTGTAGGTAAACTAACCAAGCTTCTTCTTTCTTACTTACCTGGGCCTCATGCAGTCTTTAGGGGACATGTTTAGAGGGAAGAGTTGGGGATCAAGAGTTCTGGCAACTTTGTGGTTGTACAATGCTGTCCTCTTGGAGAGAAGACAGTGAGATGTGTAGGACACCTGGCCTCCTCATCTTATAAGGGATAGTGAGTTGGAGGCAACAGTTCTTTAACAGGACCACATTATATGCACCAGTGATTAGTGACCCATCTTCATGCTCAACAAGGATTAGGAATAGGACTGCAACTGCCAAGCAGTAGCAAGGACATGCATTTAGGACTCTGCATAGGTCAGTTGCCAAGAACTCAACTGGTCAAGGAATCATCAGTATTCATATACACCCCACCAATGACAAGCATTTTAGAGCTAAAAAAAAGTTCACAGGATCACCTGTAAACCTATTTTGGGTAATGAAAGAAAGATCATCTCTTCCTGTACTTATTGGGCAGTTGGTCAGTCATTGTTAATTTCAAAAATATAATTGAATAGCAATTTTTTTTTAAAAGTAGTGATTTAGCTCATGGAAGATTGCATGAAGAAAGGGGGGATTCTAAACCCCCAACTTTTGGAATAGCACAACAAGTATTTTACACTGTTTCATGCTGGTGTAACATAATACTCAAGGCTGAGTAATAGAAGTTTACTGGGTTTGCTGTTCTGGAAGCTGCGAACTCCAAGACTGAGGAGTCGCACATGGTGGAGGTCTTCTTGTTACATCATGATGTATCAGAAGGCATCACATGGACAGAGAGGGCAGAGAGTGGCCAATTTTCTTTTGTCAAAAAGCCTCTCTGTCATGGTGACACCAACCTATTCCTGAGGGCAGAGCCTTTATGACTTGATCACCTCTTTGACACTATTGTGTTGGGGACTAAATTTCAAGCAAATGAACCTTGGAGGACAGATTTAAACTTTAGTAGCTGGTCAGGATACCATGTGCAAATCTGGACTCACAGCTGGCAGAGAAAATCCAACTGGGCATGACTGAGGCACATGGGAAAGAATGCTTCTTTGAATCCCTAATGATTTTTAGAGACTGAGTTTCAATGTGTTGCTTCTCTCAAACTTTTAGACTGAAGAGTTCCTCCTCAGTCTTTCCAGTAGCTGAGACTATAGGCGTGTGCCACCCATGGACTCTGAATCCCTAATCCACACCTCATTAAGAGAGTAAGTGCATTTGGTGGCATGGAGCTGAGGGTGGGGGCTGAGAAGAAATTTTCATTCATTCATTTACTCGTTCACTTGTCACACACTTATGAATCGGCATAAGACACACACACACACACACACACACACACACACACAGATAAGGTGCAGGCCTTAACACTGAAGATAAAACAGCAAATTTAATTTATTCTCCTAGTCACTAGTGGGACTGGAGTCACTAGTCCAGTGGGCAACCAGACATCACAAACAGGTATTTCAAGTATGATGAATACAGCAACAGGGAAGGTCTAAGGTGCTATGGGTTAATTTTTTTTTTTTTTTTTTTAATTTTGTATGTTTGATCTAGGGTCTCACTATGCAGCCTGGACTCATAGTGATCCTCGTGTTTTCAGCCTCCTCAGTGCTGGGATTACAGGTATGCATGACCACTCCCAGTCTTGGTGGCCAGTCCAGCACACCTGGGGGCAAGGCCAGTGTGACATGTGGTGCCTGGCATCAAACTCTTGTCCCTGTGCTTGCCTAAGCAGATGCTTGGTCCTCTGAGCTTTCTCCATTGTCCTATGTGTTAATTTTGATGCCATGCCTTTTTATTAACTGACAGTAAATTCAAATAGAGATTAAATATTATCATGTATAGACTGTGACTGTGACTTTGTCAATTAACTTTTAACAAGTATGTATGAGTGATCTACCTACATTAGTGCTTTCTCCATCAAAGACTCCCTCTGGAAGCCCATGTTCACATTTCAGTGGTACATATCTTTCTTATTTTTCACTTGCATTAAAAGTTATAGATGTTTTCCTAACTGTTGTTTCACTGTTTTTCCTTTAGTGACAAGTCTGGTTTCTTAAATTGCTGTGAGCTTACTATGATCCGCTGCATGATGGTGGCAGTTTGTGTAACCTCTCTAGGAATGTGCTTCCTGAACAGCAGCCCGCTCTCAGCTTAAACTGTCCTCAACCTGCTTGTGTTGGTGTGCACCTGCAGACTGTTCTCTAAGAGGGGACATCTCAGTGGATAGTACATGGCACCAATGTCTTTTAACCCAAGGCACATGCCCATATGTGGGGCATCTGGTCCTTGCCACCATGAGTTTTGCAGATAATTACAGGTAATCAACTGGTCTGAAGTTTGACCCATATTCTGTGGGAGGTGCCCAGACTGATTTCTCCCAGTGAATGCTGGGAATTCCCCAGACACAAAACAGGTGAGGCAACCACCATCTGTGATGACCTTGAGCACAGAGCTCTGTCATCCCCCAACCAGGACCCTGCTATAATACAAACTGAGATCTGGTTTGCTTAAACACTCAGGATCCCTGGGCTGTAATAGGAAATGACATGCTAAGAACCCCAGACAAACAGGCGACACTTGTGTAAGTCTAATTGACTGCCAACCACAGAGGGCCACAGAGCTTTCGGTGAGTGCTGAGAGAATGGATGGAGTTCATCTGCTTCTACCTCTGTGCACAGATAATGTTAAGAGTCATCCTTTGGATTGCATGGCTCATCAGCAACTTGTTCTTTTGCACCCAAGCTCTCCTGAGTCAGTGTTCTTGACAATTTTCTCCCTACCGCTGTGTCTCAAACTTTCACTTAAGATGCTTAAATATTTTCCAAGCTCATTCAGTGCAGAATTTTCAGTGGTGACCTGTAGGCTGTAGCTAACACACCTAGTAGATTTTAGTTGCTTATAATAACAATTGAGACAGTATTTTAAACATAAATCTAGGGTCAGGGGACATAGCTCAGCTGCATAAGAGCCTGACTGGCAAGCGCTAGGTCCTGAGTTCAATCTCTGGCATAAAAAAAAAAAAAAAAAAAAAAAAAATCAAAAAATAAATAAACACACTTCAAAGCTTCTTTGAAAACATGGATAAGTCTGGAACACCATCAGCAACGAGTTTTCATACTCAAGTTTCCACATTTCTGTGCTATCACAATGTGCCTGTCCACTCAGGAGAGCAAATCTTGAGTGTTGTGTGGGAATTCTTGTTACTACCTAAGGATACATTTTACCCACCTCCTTCAGCTTCTGCCACACTCTCAATGCACCTGTCTTAAATCTAAGCTACACCAGTGTCCCACTTCTTTCATGTATCTAAGTCTAATTGTCACCACCAACACCACTGTTGCTGGTTCTCCCCAGTTCTTTTTTTTTTTTTATTTTTTTATTTTATTTTTCTTGTTTCAGAACCTTTGTTTATTCACTCATTTTTATGGCCGGCTCAGCCTGCCCCGAGGGCAGGGCCGGCGCAGCATGTGGTGCCGGGGATCGAACCGCGGTCCCTGAAGCCGCCCAAGCTTTTCCAAGCAGGCGCTTTAGACCACTGAGCCATCCTGCCAGGCCCCTCCCCAGTTCTTTAAAGACACTCACCTTGGCATCTGGTATAGTTTGTGTCTGAATGTTCATATAAAGCCTCAGGCAGCCACAGGGTATTTTCAGAGGTGGTTGAATTTAGAGCATGTGATTGATTCATAGTACAATTCTAGTGCTGAAATTAAGGGCGGGGCATAGCTGGGTTAGTCCGCTGATTGGATTGGTACTGCCTGATTCTGGTGTGGTGGACTAATGAATAGTTAACTTGGAATGCCCAGGTGAACCGGGTGAGCATGGTGCTGGGTGTGGATGGCCCACCTGAGGCTTGCTGCCGAGAGCACGCAAGGAGAGACAGAGGGGAAGATGGTGCGCTGTTGGTGCTTCTGGAGAAAGCTTTTCAAGTCGGTTTTCTGGTGTGAACTTGGCTGTTCTCATTGCCAGTGGAGCTCAGATTCTCGCTGTTGCTGAGGATGGCTGCAGTCCTTTCTGAGGGAGCTCTGATTTTTAGGCTTGAGCGTCAGTTCCTGGGCCCAGTGCTGATTCCTCAGCCTGCTGACACAGATCCTTTATCCCACCAGCAGAGGCCATCTAGACTCCTCCACTGGCCTTTGGGCTTTCCCATTGCATATTCTTGGTACAGACTTGAACAAGAATTGTCATGGGTTTTGATCTCCAGCCAGACTCAGGGAGGACATTGCTATGGGCTCTAGGTCTTTAGCTTTTATTCATACAGGGCATTGCTGTTAGATTCAGACCCTAAGCCTGGATTCTTTGGGTCTCTAGCGTGGGTGCAGATCACGCATACTCTTTTGAACTTGACTCTTTGGGTGAATATATAGAATAATGTATAAACTATGTGTCCTACATTAAACCCATTCATTTGTAAATCCTGTATACAACACCTACCAGAGTGGATAGGATCTATGGGGCAGAAAGAAGATTGTCTTGCTCTTATTGTTTTTGCCACCATGAACTGTTGTTCCTCTGCCATGTGCCACGCTACCTTGGAGCCAGTCAATTATGGACAAAAACCTCTACAATTGTGAGCTGAATAAATCCTTTCCCCTTTAACTTTGGGCATCAGGTATTTTGTGTAAGTAACAAGAGGAAGTAACAGATGTCATTCAAAGAAGACATTGCCCATTCTAGCGAATGTTTCTGACAAACTCTTTCTTTTCTGTTGTCTCAAGTAAGATTTTGTCAGAAGGTGTTAAATTAGAATTCATGGATACTTTTCAGGAAGACAGAAATTCACTGGAACCTATAGATAAAATTTAAGTTCATGTACTTAGAGGAAATTACTCAGGGCTTTTAAATAATGTTTTCACAGCCCTATTGTGTGACTATCCCTGGAGGCCTGCCTTCTTACACATTTCCTCCTCAGTACTCTCAACAGTCTCTGCAGCCTCAGGCGCAATGCTGCCAGTGGCCTGTGAAACATGGAAGAATAGTTGTTGCAAAGTTTTCTCAGGTTAGCTGGGCGTGGTGGCACATGCTTATAATCCTACCACTTGGGAGGCTGAGGCAGGACGATCACTGTGAGTTCGAGACCAGCCTCCACTACAAAAGTGAGCTCAAGGCTAGCCTGAACTGCATAGTAAGAACCTGTCTCAAAAAGACAAAATTTTTTTTAATATTTCTCTCAGGTTATGATAATTGCACATCCTGGAATGTGGACTCCCTAAATTTTATTTTTTGATTATTTTAAAGTATATTACTCTTGGGGCTGGGGAGATAGCTCTGTGGCACAAGTACCTGCATGGCAAGTGCAATGTCGTGAGTTCGAACCCTGGTCCCCCCCCCCCACACGCGCACACACACAAAGTATGTTACACTTTAAGTGGGGCAAGTCATTTGCCACAGTATTTCAATATTGAGTTGAGAAATATTCAGCTATAAGTACTAATAGTAACCTAGAAGATGGACTTGTATAGTTTACCTCTGAGATTGTAGTCTCCTGGCTAAATTTTTTATTCCAATTTGTCACGAAGAACTCAGGTCAACTTCATTTAAGTTCTCCAACTTATCACTTGTTGGTAAATTATATAATCAAATATATCCTCAAGGGTCACCAAAGATGGATGAGGTACAGAGCAAAGAATTTTCCTTCTTCAGTTTCATTTTCCTTATTTCAAGGTGGAAAAACTTTCCCCAAAGCTCCTCAACAGACTTCCCAACTGTCCAAAACTGGTTCTTGGGATGCTTCAGTTATATGGGAAGGAAGGAAGGAACAATGGAAGGAAGGAAGGAAGGAAGGAAGAAAGGAAGGAAGGAAGGAAAGAAGGAAGAAAGGAAGGAAGGAAGGAAAGAATGAATGAAGGAAGGAAGGAAGGAAGGAAGGAAGGATATCCTGTGTGATTTTTAGTCCCTGGTGTAGGATGGGGCTGGGGAAGAGATGATAGAATTAGAGAAAGCACAGATGAACAACATTGTCCATCACAGCTGCTGGGCTCAGTCTGGGTTAGTCCTCAGCCCAAGTAGGTTCTGATTTGAGCATCCGCAAAAGCAGCTGTTTCAAGCATGGTCTGAACTCTTAATCCCCATCCTTCCTGAACTTTTCCATTAGGGACGAATGACCTAAAATACTTGCGTACATTTTTATTTCCCTCACTAGATTGTGAGTTCCTTGAGGAAATAGTAATGGCTCATTGAATATTCTGAGCCTGACTAGTGGAAAATATTTTTAAAAGGCTGGAAAAGCTGCTAATTTATTGACAAATGTTTATCAGTTGGAGGAATTATCTAATTAATTGATTGATCGATTAATTAATTAATGGTGCACTCTATTTGTGAAGACATAATATTCCAAAATCTGGAAAAGATGGGATATGTCTAAGAATAATGGGACCCACTTCTTTTATTTTCAGGAGTGTGCTTACTTTAAGGAAAGACTGTTCCCCTTTTTTTTTTTGTCTACGGTTTTGCTTTGGCACCTAGTGAAGAGCAATCCTTTTACACAGTGCTGCATCTTCAATGGGTTGTGGATGCTTTATTTGATGTAAGTACAAATGGTTGGGGTAAGCAAGGAGAGACTGGAAGCCTCTTACTTAACATTGTGGGGCAAAATCAGCAATTTGGGAAGAAAGAGTTTCATCTCTGCTTCTCCAAAAAGAACCCTGTAAATGCTGTCCAACATCCATCTCCTAGGTCCTACAAGAGGAAAAAGTTTCCTCACTGAGAGAAGATACAGGTCAATCCAAATCTCACAGTGTGGGGAGGGTTGGGGAGAGGCTAGACATGATAAGACTATAGAAGTAGGGGATGAAAGAAAGAAAAAGAAAAAAGATATAGCTCAGAAAATTGTACTAATTGCTATCTGATTTTGAAAGGAGTAATTAAGACCTAACTGGTTGATCAATTTTGCATGTCTGTATCTGGTAACTGAACAACTATTTTGAACATACCATTATGCAATATAACAAACACTGTTAATTTCCTATAACTTTGTTTTGAAATTCTGTAAAATTTTTACTGTTCACTTAATTCTCTTCAATATAAAGTGAAAAGTGGGGAGGAAAAAGAACAACAACAGCAACAAAAAGAAAAATGACTCCACTGTAAGACTTCAGTAAGAACCCATGACATCTTAGGACATGAAGACTAGACATCAAAGCTGGAGGGCCAGCCTGATAGCTCAGCAGACTAAGGAGCCTGCTTCCGCAGAGTGCAGTAGCCGGGTTGATCCCCGGCATGTAGTGCTAGCCCTGCCCCTGGGTGTGCTGAGACTGTGACTGAGACTGAGCTTTGTGGTGAGTGGTAGTACGGGCCTGTAACCCCAGTACTTTAGGAGGCTGAAAACATGAGAATCACTATGAGTCGGATCTGCATAGTGAAACCCTGTTACCCTATGTCCCCTGCTTAAATGCATTAAAATAAAATAAAATAAAATAAAATAAAATAAAATATCAGGTCTGCCAAAACAAACAAAAAAATAAATAGAAGTGGGGGATGAAAGAAGAAAGCTTTTATTTTTCCCTTGGCAATGACAACCAGAGTAGCTTGGACTAGAAAACAGGCTGGACAAGGAAGAAAATTGGAGTCAGTGTTTCTGAGAACTTTATATTCTCACCCACTTTAGTGTCTTCGGAAGGGCATGGATAATACGTGCAATTTCATCTCTATTGCTTTTAATTTTGGAACTTTGTTTCTTAAATCAGAACCTCCTCTCTGACAGAATCATGTAGGTCTCTGAGTTAAAACAAAGGCTCAGGGAAGCTAGGAGACATACCTCAGGCCATTCATCTAGTCCACCCTTCTTTCCACTCTCTCTGTGAAATATATATATATACTTTTTATGATTTTGGCTTGTGTTTGGGGGTAATAATTTATGCTCTCCCTAATTCACAGATACTTGCTAAGTTTTCAGTTTGCCTCTCTCAAACAAATGCTTTGCAAGATCAGGAGTTCTTAACTCTTTATTTCTGGCACCTGTGAGTCCCTCTGGGCTGTGTGTCTCAGAAGTGATAATTGAATTTCTCAGAGTGCATGTCACTGAGGAACTGAGTTTGTGCTACTTGGTGGCACCTCCGCCCCTCCCAGGCCAAGTCATCATGGAAGGCTTCACATCAAAATGCAAGACAACAAAGATCTACAGAGCAATCCACAAATAAAACCTTTAGGATTAAAATCGACACAGGTCAATCTCCTGCCTGGTAATCCTGAGCTTTCGAGTGGGATTACTCTGTTTGTTCAGATGTTGTAAATTCCAATTTCCTGGAGGGATAGGTACATAAATGTCCTGGCCTATATTTGTGCATCAGGTAAGCCATAGCTGTTTGTTGCTGGCTGTCTATGGCAGCACAGAACTGGCTGTAGGCAGTCACAAACAGATAATGGTACAGCAGTTTAGGTGCATGTAATCCTAGAAGAGGAAAAGCAAAGACCTGGGGTCCCTGGAGGTTAATTTGGGTAGGTTTAGGGAAGAGGGATTTCTGGATGTCACAGAACCTAGTTGATGCCTTAGGGACTGACTATAGGAATGGGAGATACTTGTCCCTTTCTGCAACTAAAACACTAAGTTTTTGTTTTTTTGCTTGTTTTGTTTTGTTTTTTTAGTTGAAGAGGAAACTACAAAAGGAATAAAATTTTCCCAAAGAACCCAGAACTCAGAGAATGAGGAGAAAAAAATGAGACAGCTCTTGCCAGAGAGGTCAGAGGAGCATGCCAGGTACACCTGTTGGAGCTCTTGCAGTAACCCACCTGTGATGTGGCCCAGGCTGAGGTGAAGCAGAAGGGGTGAAGAAGAGATGGAGCAACGTGACAGTGAAAGGAGGAAACACAAGGGCCTGAGCCTTTTCTGCAGATGTGGAAAATTTAGAGCCAGGCTTCTGGTGTCACTTACTATGATAAATCGTCATTCGTGGGTGTTCGCAGGGGCACACATACTCTCCATTCTTCCAGGTCTATGTAATCTGGACTCAAATCTTTTTGACCATCTGTTGACAGCGCTATTGCCACTGTGACACAAAAGCCAAAGGACTTAGGAATTCACAAATCTACCATCTCTTCTGTACAAAAGCACAACCTGAAAGGGAGGTTGGAAATGTCCAAAAAGAGAGAGACAAAAAAAAAAAAAAAACCCTTAACTTTTAGACTCTCAAACCCTGTAGACTAAATGACACAACAGTCTGCTTCTGGGATAAAATATGAAACACTACTGTATTTTGTTTGTTTTATTTGTAATTTAAAGATGAGGATATGGAATGATCGGCGTGTCCAGAAAAATAAAAAAACAGATTGAAAAATTAAAAATCTATAGGGAGAGACATGGTGCTAGGTGCAGAGAGCTGAGGTCAACATCCACAAAGTCCTACCAAAGATTGTCTATTTTGTGCTGTAAACTGTAGGGATCCATCAGAATTTTTGAACAGGAGGGCTATGTGAGTTGTATTGTAGAAAGATCACTTTGGTTACAGGACGCCAACCACAATAGGGGACAGCGGGTAGTGTGACCAGTGAGGATTTATCGCTGGCCTTCAACAATGGTCACGGGACTGTCCAAGATTTCTAAGGTTTTGTCTTAAATGAGGCTGACATCTACTGTCTTGCAAACTCAGATGGATCACACAGAGATGGAAACAGAGGGTCTTCTGCGATCTCTATACAAGCATAGGATAAATCAAAGCGGCAAACTCTTAGAGAAATGGGAAAATGATGACTGAAGAACAGGATTCAGGAACGGCCTATCTGGGCCTTGGTCCATGAGCTCTGTATTCTAGAAGCCAGTGGAAACGTGAAAAACAGTGTGGCACTGGGAGAAAACTTGGCATCTCTGGCTTCACTTGGAGTGGAAGGCTCCATCGCATTATAAAGGCCTGTGCCACCCAGGTAATCAGGATTTCTCCTGGTGCCTGTACAGCTTCTTGGGTTTTATATTTGTTTACCCAATTTTGCTTTCTTTCACCCTCACATCTTGCTTGTGACCTTGGTCAGCTAGATAAATTCTCATAGCAGTGTTTTCTTTGTTCGTTCAGAAATTAAATTAAAGTGAGTTCTGTTTAGATATTTAAGCAGTTGAATCTGAATCCATGCCCAAGTTCCTGGTCACATCCACTCTTCATTTCACAAATGCTGTAAGCAAGGCTTGGCTGTTCATTGGAATGAGCTGGCTTACGTTTGAACCTGCACACAAAGAAAACGAAGCAGGGTGATGGGTGCAGATAGAATCGGGTCCCTTCCTCCACCTGTACTCATGGACATGACATAATTTGGAGATCAGGTCTTTGCAACTTAAATTGAGTGAAGATGCTTCGGCCTTCATTCTCTATAATACCCTCTTAAAAAGACAGAAGCCATAGTTCAGGGATTGATATTTAAAATGTATTAGGAACTCATCTAATTTGGTAGCAAATGCAACAAACAAAAATTATTCTGTCAAAAACAGGCAAAGGACTTGAGTAGATGTTTTCACAGAGAAGACATAAAGATAACCAACAGGCTTATTAAAAGGTGCATGACATCCTGCCTATCAAGATGACAGTGAGGTAATCAGCTCATCTTTATTAAGATGTCAATTGAAGAATAAATTTTGGTAATATATGTCCAGTAGTGGAATTGAATAACATCACTGAATGTAAGCATTATATGTCATATACATGAGCTAGGATCCATCATCATCATCATCATCAAAACTGGGAGAGGAGGGGAATTTAGAGGCATAAGTTTAGAGGCAGGAAGGTTAAAAAAAGAAACCATATAAAATACTTTTACTTAAAAAAAATAAAATACATTTACTTACCACTCAGTGAATGCATGAATTAGATACTATAAACATATGCTAATAAAATAAAATAAAATAAAATAAAATAAAATAGTGAAAAAGAAAGTGTTGGTGAGATTTGGAGACAAGGAAAGCTTATATAGTGTTGATAGGAATATGCTCTGGAACAGCCTCTATGGGACGCAGTATGGTGGCTCCTCAAACAATTGAAAGCAAAACTATTATATGGCTCAACAGTTCATTTCTGAGGTACATATCCAAAGGAACTAAAATCAGTAATTAAAGAGTTATGTATGCTTTCATATTTATTCCAGGATTACTCACAACAGTTAAGATATGGAAACAACCTGACCACCTACTGGTACATGAATGGGTAAAGAAATGGTGATATCCTGTAGAATCTAGGTTTGTGAACACAATTCTTTTGAAAACATGCTTCTGTTCCAAAGCATCTGTCCATCAAATTGAATTTCCTTATAAGAAACAATGGAAACTCAGATGATTCACGTTATAACCCAAAACATTTATATAATTATAATATTATAACATAGTACAAAATAATAAACAACAAAATATAAAGAAGAACACTTTAATAACTTTAGCAAGGGAAACACTTGCTTTTGTCTTCTTTTAAGACTTTAGGGAAATTGGATGGTTGTCCTTAAACAGATTCATTGTGTGCACTGCTACAGCCTTATTCAGATGGTGCGTTTGTACAAGTTTACACTTCTATCTCACATTTTAAACATCATCACATTTCCCTAATCTTTTTTTGAAATGACAGATTCCTCTGGCATTTTCCCTCTCCGTTCCATAATCTCTTCCTGTTGGCAAATGATTATGCACAATGAGAGCGAGAGAGAGAGAGAGAGAGAGAGACAGAGAGAGAGACAGAGAGATGGAGAGACAGAGAGCCAGAGAGAGACAGAGAGACAGAGAGAGAGAGACAGAGAGACAGAGAGAGAGAGACTTCTTTCCCTCTTCCTATTGGCAAATAATAATTCACAATGATAGAGTGATATTCATTGTCATATAAATACTGACATTTTAAACCATAGTTTATTTTTAAATTTAAAATGTATTAGAAGTGGTTCATTGCCTTGCAGAGCAAGTTACTTGCAATTTAAGGTAATATATGCAAGATAGATGGTAGGTAGATACATACATACATAGACAGATAATTGTGACATTTGTAATAGTATTTAACTTAAAAAGGAGAAAATTATGCCACTTGCAATGACATGTATATGACTGGAAGGCAGATCTTGCATTTATTTATTTATTTATTTATTTATTTATTTATTTATTTTGTCTTTTGGAGACAGGGTCTCACTATGCAGTTGAGGCTGGCCTTGAGCTCACTTTTGTAGCCCAGGCTGGTCTCGAACTCCATTGATCCTCCTACCTCAGCCTCCCAAGTGCTGGGATTACAGGCGTGCGCCACCACGCCCAGCTTAGATCTTGCATTTATATGGAAAATCTTCACACGTCACATTCATAGAGTAGAATGACAATTATTATGGTGAGAAAGTAGGAGAAATAAGGTGCATTGGTCAAAATGTTCAAAAATCTCACATATTAGAATGAATATGTTCTAGAGACTTAATGTATACAGTATGGAGATTATACTTTTCAACATTAGATAGTATCCTTGATGTTCACTATGAAAGAACACCTTAAGTGTTCCTACCCCTAAAAAAATACCTAGGTAAAGCAGGAATGATTTAGCTTGGCTGTGTATGCCAAAACATCATGCTGCATGATCAAAAACACACAAGATTTTGGATTCTAGAAGAAAAAGAGCAACAACAAAGATATACAGAGAGGGCACCAGGTGATGACAGAGGTGGAGATAGGACCAATGGAGTGTGAAGCCCTAAACTCCAACAATCAAGAATGTCCGCCAGAGGCTAGGAGGAGGTGCAGAATCTCAGAGGGAGCGTAGCGCCACTGACAGCTTGGTTTCTGTATTCAAGCCTTCAAAAGTATAAGAAAAAAAATTCTATTATTTTTAAGCCATCCAGTCTGGCAATTTGTCACAGCAGCTGCAGGAAACCTATATGGAGCTCTTGGTGGCTGGAGTCACTGCTGAGCCCTGAGCCACTGGGTCGTCCTGCAAGCTGGGCTTCGGAGGGAGCTGCTCTGCCCAGCAGAGAGTGCTCTAGAGGGCCTCTGAATCTTGTCAAGAATAAGAAGCACACCGTAATCTACTTGTTTAACTGGCAAAATATGAGAACTTGCTTTATAAGGCCGGGCGTGGTGGCGCACGCCTGTAATCCCAGCACTCGGGAGGCTGAGGCAGGAGGATCAGTGCGAGTTCGAGACCAGCCTGGGCTACAAAAGTGAGCTCAGGACCAGCCTCAACTGCATAGCGAGACCCTGTCTCAAAAAGACAAAAAAAAAAAAAAAAAAAAGAAAACTTGCTTTATAAAAAACTCACACAGATAAATGGGTCTAATTTTGACAGATTTGTGTATGCACATAATATAATTTAGTCACTCTCCCATATGCCCCCTTTGCTTTGCCCTCATTCCTACTTATACATTTTTAGGATGGAGGTTAAAAATGTGTAATGTATTTTGATCGTATGCATGTTCTTTATTATCACATCGAGGGAAGTAAGCCAGACTCAGGAAGACGAATATCACGTCCTCCCCCTAGTCCTTAAAGAGTTGACATGAGAGGCGATGAGAGGCTATTATTAGGGAAGAGGAAGAAATGCGGAGAAGATGGAGGTGACTTAAAGGTAGATAAGAAAACCTGATTTATCCTCCGCTTCGCCTTTCATGTCACTGTTGCATCTTTCAGCACTGCCATGTCAGAAGTTATAGTGACAAGGACAGTTAGGTGACTGCAGACCCTAAGGAGTGTGCTCACACATGCTGTGTTCTAAGAATTGAAAGAGAACCCAGTGTGTGAAGTCCTTGATTTTCTGGAGACCTCATTCTAATCAGGAAGTGCTGATTTGTTCATTGATTGATTGACCTATTGATTGGTTTCCTCCTATATTCTGTATGTAGAATTTAAGCTAAGGTCAGTTTCCAGGCACAAGCAGCTCTACTTGTGTGCTAAGAACAGAGGACTACATTTTGTACATAAACATGATAAGCAAAGTGATGTTGCCATTAAGTGGTTGTGTGAGGATCCTGAAGCTGAGGGTATGTATATCCTTTGATACAGACAGAATAGGAGGTGCCCTTATTTAGGTTCTGATTGCTGAGACTAAATATCTGACACCTACAGTTTAAAGGAGAGATTTATTTTGGCCCACATTTTCTACAGGTTTCAGCCCAGTCTCAGCTGGTTGCAAGGCAGAGTTGAATAGGAAAGGGATACAGAAGAAGAGGGCTGGTCATGGCATGGCAGTCAGGAGGCAAAGAGGGAGGATCAAGGGGTCCAAATAGGCCCTTCCAGGCCACACCCACAGCAGCCAGCACCTCATCTTCTCCAAGCAGGCTTCACCTCACAGCATCACATTTAGCTACCAATCCACTAGTGCATCAATCCACTAATAATTATTATACCCCTATGATCCACTCACCTTCCCAAAATCCCACCTAGGAATGTATGAGTCTTTGGGAGTATCTAGATAGCAATCATAACGGGGACTCTGGCTGCATTGAAAATCTCCAATCTTGAAAGCTACAGATTTGACTTTTACTTCCTTATCTATTGTTTGAAGAAAGAATTTTTGAGATCCTACCTAGAAATTTGAGTTTGTCTTTCAGATTACCATCAGGTATACTAAAAAAATCATGACTCAACACTGAGCTGGTTTTAGATTTCATTCAGTGAATCTTATAAACAATTAGGAAATATTGTGTCTTCTCAAAAAATAAGACACGATATTATTATGTGATGCTTGGCATCAATCTGACAGGTTTAGTGGAAAAGAAGAATGTGATCTACATTCATTCCACCAGAAGAGTCGTGCCGTTTTGAGTTTCTCTAACTCGCTGGGTAGGAAAGAGAAAGGTGAATCGAAAGCAAGGACAGAAAAAGACAAGAAGATAGTTGTTGAAGAGAAGAATCAAGAAGAAAGGAAAGGAGGAAAGTCTAGTCACATTTGAGTTTTATTCAGAAAGAAGAAACATTATAAACACACATATGTGACACACCCAATATATTCTAAGGCAAATCTTAGGAGGAGAAGCTTCTGGATGTTAGTAAAGACATTTCATCTACAAATGACCTCTTAGTGCCTTAAGTTACACAAGACCCTAGGGAGAAAAGGGCCGAGGTTTTGCTCCCTCAGGAAAAAGACATTATCTCATTCTGTGTCAAGACCCTGGATACCCATTGACGTCAGAACCACTTGCCCCACCTCCCACTGTCCTCTGTGAGGTTCCAGCTCTCAGACCCCTTGAAAGTCTCATTCTTCATGGAGACATTTTTACAGCTCTTCTCTTCCCACAGCATGCCTATCTCCCATACTCCAGGAAATCACAGTTCTAGGACTGACAAGGAGAAACACAGATAGATGGTTGTATCACTCTCAGGAGCACCTGATGGTTGGTAGTCTGGATATCACAGGAGGAAGAGAAGAACAGGGACTCTGGCCCATTCTGTGGCCTGTGGGAAGGGAATCCCATTCCCGCAAGGGGAAGGAGGAAGACATTCATCCTGGAATTTTTGTTCGCTGTCACGTTCACTGTGGGTATAGGCTTGTGGAATTCCAGTTTTCCATGCAAGGTTGGTCTGCTTCTCACACTATTGAATGGTTGGAGGGAGATGCTGTTGAGAGTGTTCTGGGAACTCAGAATAAAAGGCTTTAAAATCTGAAAGAGGTAGGTGGTCCTTTTATGACAAAAAGACCTCCACATTAGTTTCCCTCTACAGAAACTAATACCCTCTGCAAACTTCTCTGTCATCAATATCAACACCCCACAGTTATCTGGGCTCTCAAAAACCCCTCTGTCTTCCCCTTTAACTCTTCTTGTTCACCAAATCCTTTGAATTAACCTGCAAAATTCACCATCTGCTCAAGCTTTTACTGTTGCCACACTTAAGCATAATAGACCTAATTTACTCGGTTGTTGGAACGATGAAATGACGTAATGCAAATGAAACCCTTATGTGGGGATAAGCACGTAGTACAGGTTTAGTCACATGTAACCTAAGCCATTCTCTTTATTGTTAGCCTCATTGCTTCCTCTCTAAATTCTCACCACCTCAGACTAGGATTCTCACCATCATTCCCTTCCGGTCTCTGCCTGAGATCTCTCTTCTCATCTATAAATGAATCCTGTGTACCCTTAATATTTTAGTATCTCTCAAATCTAATTTTGCTCATATGAGCCCTTTCATCCAGAGGTCTCAATGAATTCTAATTGCCTATCGTGCCAGTTAAAGATTCCTTGCAGTAGTATCCTACGATCTCCTTTTTATGATACTATAATCCAACATGGAGTCCAATTCCATCAACCTGAACAGGGCAGAGAAAGTTCGTGTTGCCACCTTGCTCTCTCTTTTCAGCCCTTCTTACTATTGATCAGGGTTTTGCTCCTTCCTTTTCTCCAGCTCAAGTACATTTATCCTTCTTAGCTGTAGCTACAAGGCTCTTATCTTTTCTGCCTTGCAAGGACAAATCACAGAGACAGAAGAGGACACTCCTTGACCACAACAATGGGACTTTATCAGCATGGCAGGTGGTGTCCTGAGAGGGACCACATCAGCCCCTTGTTTGTTATCAGAGACCAATAGTTCACCTTGATTCTATTGTACCCTTGTCTCCATTCTCATATCTGTATTGGTAAAATTCCAGGCTGGAAATTGCAGTCTGTTTAGTATGGGAAAGATCCACTAGATCTCAAATAGGAGATACAAAGTGGAAAATTTTGTGTATGTGATTCTTTTTCCTGTGGAGATTTCTTGGTTTGATCGTGATACAAATACAAATATATGAAGCTGGGTGTGGTGGCGCATGCCTGTAATCCCAGCACTTGGGATGCTGAGGCAGAAGAGTTCGAGACCATTCTGGGCTACAAAACTGACCTCAAGGCCAGCCTGAACTGTACAGCAAGACCCTGTCTCAAAAAGACAAAAAAAAAAAAAACAAAAAAAAAACAAAAAAAACCAAACAAACAAACAAAAAAAAACCAAATATAAGAGTGAAGATTAAGCCATAAGAAAATAGTTCAATGCCTAATGGGGAGACATCTTAATAGTTCTCCAATTAGGGATCATCTGTGTAGAGGAGAATATTGATGTCTTGGAAGAGTCACCTTACTCTTCCTTCTCTGTAACATATGACTTTGGTCATATATTTGTAAAGAATCTAGGAGTAAAGAGAGCTGGATTCTGTTGTCTAGCAAGATTCTTTTATTGAATTGCAACCTATAATATAATTTATACAACCAGTAGTTTGAAATTGTCCCTTTCTTTCTTTATCTGATTTTATCATCTGGAAAAAAAAAAAAAAAAGAAAACCTCAAATAATATATATTGTTGCAGTTTGCCTCTAAAATGTCTCCCAAAATCTAATGTATACAGAGCAAGGCTTTCTAAGGTGACAGCATCCTGGAACACCATCTTCATCAGTAGATTAATCCAATGATGAGTTACTAGTTGATTGTTCTCCTAGGAGGTGGGCCCTTGCTGGAGGAAGTAGTTTCCTAGGGGGTGTTATTTTAAGGTTGTATCTCTCTCCCTGAGTCTTCCTACTTCTATTCATCATAGACACAGGTATGGAACAGCTTTCCTCTGCCAGATCTTTCTCCCATGCCATTTCTGCCTCGGAGCCAACTGATCCAGTACTGCACCCTCAGAAATCAAGAGCCAGAATAAGCCTCTCCTCTTTTAAGTTGACGGTGTCATACATTTTGTTTCAGAAACAGGAAAGTGATTAACACATGTGAAGTATAAAGAAGCAAGGATGGACTTGTGCAAACCCTACAGCAAAACAAGAGGCAGATGTCATACACTCTGGGATTCTTAGAGTAAACACAGGCAATCATTTCCTGTCCCCATCACTCCCTGTGTAGCACTGGAAACAGAAGACCTCTGCAACCACGAGAGAGGCAGGAGAATGAAGACAATGGCTCATCTAGATGCCTGGCAGCATTAGTACTCACTAAGTTTATGATCCCATAGGACTGATTTGTCTACAACAGATGTTTATAGCCTGCTTCCTCTTTCATCCACATCTCTCCAGCTCCACCCAAGTTTTACTCCCAAGGGACAGAGACTTCGATAGAGGATGATAGCCCAAGATGATGCAATGTCTTTGTTTTGGCTGCCGCTTGGGCTCATGTTTGTTATTAGAGGATAAGCTGTGCCTGCCCTGCCCACTGGTGAATCCCAGGATCAGCACCTACTCCCCCAGGACCTTGACTCACTTGTCAGTTCTTGAAATCCTAGGTTACGGTTAGGTACAAACCCTTCAGGGCCCAAGGGGTCCTCTAAGGACCCCAGGGCCCGAAGAGGTGGAGCTCTCTGCCTGCAATCTTTTTCATATCTGTGCACAACATGCCAGAATCTCTTTTAGTCTCCCTGCTTTGCTACAACTGTGCAGGTTTATATACACATTTAGCCATGGGGAGAATCTTATTCATCAATAGTGTTGCAATTAAATAAGATAAATATTTGTTTTTTGAAAGCATTGTATTTAAGGAAAGTGGCAAATTCTGTGGCCAAATGTAGAAACAGTCACTTTAAAAATTTTATATGAAACTGTATTTTAGAGAAAGAAAATGGAGCAAAGCAAACCAGAAACAAACCAGGGCAGACTGTAGCTCAATAAAAGATACATACTAACAGTACTTCAATATATTTTTTAGATGTCTTTTATTCATACATGCATTTTAAAATAATATAAAAATGGAATCAAACAATTTTGATAACCTGATTATTATTTTTTCTTCTCATCCACGTACAAAGAGTTGAGACTAAACATTTACAATTTTAAGACTACATATTAGTCCGTTATGTAGTATTGCATTGCCATAATGTAGTACCCAGTTGTCATAAATGGCTATTTAGATTTATTTATTTATTTATTTATTTATTTTGCCTTTTTGAGACAGAGTCTCGCTATGCAGTTGAGGCTGGTCCTGAGCTCACTTTTGTAGCCCAGTCTGGTCTCGAACTCGCACCAATCCTCCTGCCTCAGCCTCCCGAGTGCTGGGATTACAGGCGTGCGCCACCACACCCGGCTTATTTAGATTTATTTTATTTTATTATTATTATTATTATTATTATTATTATTTTTTGTCTTTTTGAGACAGGGTCTCACTGTGCAGTTCAGGCTGGCCTTGAGCTCACTTTTGTAGCCCAGGCTGGTCTCGAACTCGCACTGATCCTCCTGCCTCAGCCTCCCGACTGCTGGGATTACAGGCGTGCGCCACCACGCCCGGCTCTAGATTTAAATTAATTAAGCTTAAATTAAAATTTAACATATAGTATTACAGACACATCTACTATATTTCGAGCATTCCATATCTCACTGAAGCTAAATCCTACATTTTCCTATCACAGAAGGTGCTGTTTTACAGTACTATTCTGGAAAGATACAGTGTTTACAAGTAACTCTTGAAGGCAAAGATCCTGAGATCACTTGTTTGTCATTTTTACACCTGTGTTAGAATTTGGATGGAGGAAATATTGCTCAAAATAATTTTTAAAATTAATGTTATTATTTGGACTTTTTTTTGGGATACAATTTTGTTGTTGTTGTTCTGCAGTACCAAGGATCAAACTCAGGCCCTTGAGCTTGCCAGGCAAGCACTTATTCCAATGAGCTGTCTCCCCAGCTTATTTGGATTTTAGGGGGTAGTTTTTATTCACCCACTCATGATACACTGACCCATTTCAACTACATATGAAGCATGTGACAAGCGAATATCACATAAGGGATTACCAAGCCCTAGTTTATAGGAAATTGTTATGGGGTTTTTGCAACTGAAAGAGGGGAACTCAGCCAGAGGTTTTTGCCATTTCAGAAAGAGGAGCACATCTTCATTACTTTTTAGAGATGTGTTACATGTGTGTACCAGTGCCACACAGGGGATGTAAACAGTTGCTGCCAAAATATACACTGGTGTAAGGAAGGAAATCAAGAGACTGATGAAGGCCAGAGGCAGAGAAGGGGAAGAGAACTGAACACGAGGAATTAAGACGTGTTACGTACTGCATACTAGGAATGCAAACATTACGGACTACAAACATGCAATGCTAATTTTCAAAAGCAGAAAAATTAAAGAATACAGAAAATAGCAAGTTCTTGGTGATTTGATGTGGCTGTGGTGAGTAGAAAGGAGGCGTAAAGGTCTCTTCTCTGCCATATCTTACTGCTGTCTCCTACCATATGCTGGAAAGGGCACATGATTTGGGGATCTTGGTTACAATTCAATCTTCGGGGATACAGTGGGTGTCAAAGGACAAATATTCACACTAGGATCACTGAACCTATAATTTTTACTACTCAGTACTGACCACAAATAACCAAATAATTCTAGAAGTAGATATCAAATTGTATTTATTTGCCAATAAAAGTAGAGTTGGGAGGCTAAAGGCACCTTCTCACTAGCATGTGTGAAGTTTAGATTTTTACTAGGACTGCATCCTGATGGGGTGTGATATGCATGATGTTATCAGAACTTTCTAGGGAAAGAGCAGGAGGTCCACAGAGTTTGGATGACACTGCTTTTCTTCCCTAATTTGGACAGTGTTACATAGGTCATGGCACCGTTGTGTGTGTTTTTATTATTATAAGGAAATTATTGCATGTTTAATGTTATCTATCTGGAGTGTCAAGATGGTGTTCAAACAGAGGGAGTAAGAATGGAGCTCTTCTGGGCAGCTAAAATTTATGATAAATGAAGTGTGTGGCTCCTCGCATCCAGCTTTAACTTTAGCAAGCCAGCAGCATCTGTGAGCAAACAGGTTGGTAGGAAAAGAGATTATCAGCAGTTTAAGGGTTCATTCTGCTGACATTAGGAAGGAAGAAATCACAGTCTAAATGTTGCCTTTGCACTGTTCCTACATTCCACAGTCGCTGTCATAGTCTCCCTTCTGATCAAAAGACATCATTTCTACACATTTATATGCTCTCTTATGCCCATGCTTTCATTGATATTCACAACAGCGTTGCAAGATGAGATCTCTGTCTACCTTAAAGCAGCAGCTTTGAGTACTCTTGGGGTACATCTTAAACCACATGAGAGCAATTGTCTGGTTGGTCAATGAGTTATTTTGTCTTGTCGATGGCAACCTCAAAACCTAGGGTCTGGAAGACTTCTCACTATTATCTTGCATACCCCTTTTCTGAATCAAACAGTGGTTTGATGAAATTACCAGAACCAATTTCCTTGAGGGAGCTGAGGCTGCAGATGCACCATATACACATAGAACTTCGTTGTGAGCTGTCCTCAGGAGATGGACACGGCAGCCATAGAGGTGGCATCAACACCTAACTGGGACCCAGCACCAGGACCTTCTCCTCCCTGCGTGTCCTTGGAACATGGCTCCTCCCATCTGTGTGCCCTCATGTGAAGAGAACAATGGAGCCAAGTTTGATTGTTTTCAAATGTTGTTCCTCAGATTTTTCTCGAGAGGCTTCTAGAGAACCCAAGAGGCTTCATTTTTATTTGTTGTTCTAGTTTGTGTATAGATGTGTTCCCAAAACCTTATATACTCACATGGTAGTCTTTGGGGGAAGTAACTGGATTGTGGAGGGGTGACACTTCTCAGCGGATTAGGCCACTGGTAAGTTTTAGCTAAATGTTGTGTCGGAAAGTGAAGAATGATCAAAGAAGATGGGTCACGGGGGGGCGTGGTCTTGACGCTGCTCTGGCTCCTAGCACTAAGACAGGAGCTGTTTCTTCTCTGCTGTGCCAGCCTGTCTTGCAGTCAGCTGACTATGGATTGAATCCTCTACAAACTGTTGGTGAAAGTTACTCTTTGCTCCTCACAACTGTGGGTGTTGAGTATCGTGTTTGAGTGACAGGAAAGTAACTGAGACTCTGACCCTTCCTTTGGGCTTCAGCAAGATGTTCTATTGGACAAACACTCTTATTTTTCAGGAGGAAAACACTTAAAGATAGCCAATTTAAGTCTTATTTGAAACCTCCATCAACCCTTGTGGTTTGTGATCCAACATTTTGTAAATTCTACAATTATTGTTACAATACAGAACAGAATACAAGAGTATAACTGTATGTAGGTCTTTTACAATAAGCCTAACCAGGCTTATAGTAAGTCTAACTAGCAGTCTTACTGAGGGTTACATTTTCAAGGTAAGGTAATAACTAAAGTTAGCCTTGAAATTTCTTTAAATTGCTCTTTTTCAGTTATCCTGTTATTAAGATGTAATTTATATACCATAAAATTTATGGTCTTTAAATGTTAAAACTCAATGTTTTTTAGTATATCATCAGGGCTATAGAATAATCACATGTATCCTGTGATGTGTATGGTTCAGGGATGCATTCATGAATAGCCATGTATACACAACATGTATGTACCCATTATCCCTAGGCTCCACAAATCTTCTTTGGTCTTCATAGGTTTGCTTAGTGTGAACATCTCACAGAGAAGCAGTCATACCATATGCAGTCAATGTGGGAGGTACAGTATCTTCAAATTTACTCCATGTCATAGTTTATACCTGAACTTTACTAATTTTATGACAGGGTCATATTACATTGTGTGGATATATCATATTTTCTATATCTATTTATTTATTGATATTCTCTTTAAATTACTTTTAAATCAGCTAAACCCAATGATTTAACCTCAAACCAAAACTCAAGTGTTTTTTTTTTTTTTTTGTTGTTGTTGTTGTTTTGTTTTTCCTTATGTTTTTAAAAAATTGTACTTATTTATTTGGTAGAGGGTCTTGCTATACAGCTCAGACTTATAGGGATTCACCTGTCTCAGCCTCTGGAGAGCTGGGATTACAGGTGTACACCATCACACCCAGTTTCAGTGGTTGGCTTTGTGCAGGGCTGGCAAAGCATGCAGTACTGGAGTTTGAACTCTGGTCCTTGTGCTTGTAAGGCAGGTGTTTAGATCTCTGAGCTATCTCCCTGGTCCTTTGTGTTTTGAGAGCTATTCTGTTTCCCTTTCTCCATGGAAATGGAATCTGGGGTTTAGTATGAAGAGAATAGAGACAATGTAATTCCTTTTAATTTTTATTGAATATCATTTGGAGTTGAGCACACACACTATAGTGTGTGTGTGTGTGTGTGTGTGTGTGTGTGTGTGTGCACCCATGAGACTGTTCTCTACCTCCACCTTGTCAGTGCTTCTCAGATCCAGCAGGAATTGGCATTACCTGGAGACTTTACTAAGACAGATCCCTGTGATTCTGGTACAGAAGGTCTAGGGGAGATCCTGAAGGTTTTCATTTTTGTCCAGGAACACTGATACTGCCTGTCTGTGAAATACACTTTGTGTAACTCCGTGTTATATTACTTATAATCTGAATAATGATATAATTTGCTGTTTTCTTCACTATACTAGATGACTTTTTTTTTTACCCTAATAATGAATACACAAGAAAAATCTCACATGCTCTTATAATAAGCAGGATCCCTGCTCACAGGTCCTGCTGCATGCTGGGCACTGCGTGTGATGCTTTACCCCACACAGAATGCTGGGTAGCTGAGCTGTCAGAGACATAACAGGTCTTCTAAAACAGATTGCTGCACTGCTACATTAGGAGAGGTTATTTTGGTTCCAAAGAGTAAATAGCTCATAGTAGCAATTTTGTGCAGTTTTGGAGACTTTTAACTGAGATCTATTAAATGCCAAGTGTTCAAATTTCTGTCTTAGGGAAGCAAATGTGCAAAATAATTTCAGGAGTATTTCCAATGATATTGCAAGTGTGTTGGGCTGTGGCACCAGACCACTTGCTTGATCCTTTCTTTCCACCTATCCCTGCACCCTGTATAGTCTAGTCTTATCCATATACCTTTAAAATAAATTTTATTTTTTAGATCAGGTTTAGGTTCACTGAAAAGCTGAACGAAAAGGACTTCAAGGTTGTCTTCCGCCTTTACAGATGCATGGGCTCTCCCACCGTTGATCTTCTGTGCCAGAAGGGCACATTTGTCAAGAGCAGTGAACTCACCTTGACACATCATTATCACCCAGAGTCTGTATTTCATGTTAGACTCACTCTTGGTGCTATATATTCTATGAGTTTTGACAAATATGTAACGACATAGATACAACATTACGGTGTCACATAGAACAGTTTCATGGTCTTAAAATTATTCTGTGACTCACCTATTTATCTTTTCCTCCATAAAACCTCTGACAACTATAGATCTTTTTACTATTTCTGCAATGGTATCTTTTCCAGAATGTCTATGGTTGAAGTTATGGCGCACAGTCTTTTAGTTTTCAGACTCCCTTTGTTCACTTTGCCTTTTGTGGCTTGAGAGCTTACGTCCATTCATTTGAGAGCTGAGTAATAGTCTATTGTCTGGAATTGTTAATATATATATATATATATATATGTATATATATATGTATATATATATATATCCATATATATACACATATATTTATTAATGACTTAAGAAACCCTGATTGCTTGCTAATTTGGTCATGGTCAATAAAGCTGTTACATATATTATGCACAGATTTTTCTGTGAGCCTAAGCTTTCAACTCATTGAGCACTTATCAAGAATTACAGTTGCTAGATCAAATAATAGCATATTAAGTTACATAAGAATGTAAAAAATTATCTTCTTAGTGGCTATATACCATATTGAATTTTTACTCCTAATGAATGCATTTTCTTACTGTTCCATACTCTTATATTTATTTTACCTTATTGTCATTCTGGACTGTGGCTACTCTGATAGCTATGTAGTAGAACTTCATTGTCATTTTATTTTACAATTTCCTAGTGCCATAAGACATAGAAATCTTTGCATAATATTATTTTCCATCTGTGTATCTTCTTTGATGAGTTATTTGTTCAGATTTTTGCCCATTTTAATTGAATTGTGTATGTTTTCATTGGTCAGTTTGAGTTCATTGTAGATTTTGGACAATATTTTTTTTATCAGATATACCTCTTGAAAATATTTTCCTCAATTCTATGGCCATTATTTTTCTTCTCTTTACAGCATCTTTTACAGGGGAAATAAAAAACAATTAATCAAATGCCATTTACAGTGATCTTTTTTTATGGACCGTGTCTTTGGTATTGACTATAAAAAGTCATTGCCATGCTAAGATTTTTTTTTTTTTTTTTTTTTTTTTTGGTCTTTTTGAGACAGGGTGTCACTATGCAGCTCAGGCTGGCCTTGAGCTCACTTTTGTAGCCCAGGCTGGTCTCGAACTCACACTGATCCTCCTGCCTAAGCCTCCCAAGTGCTGGAATTACAGGCGTGCACCACCATGCCCGGTTTCATGCTAAGGTTTGTTTTATTTTCTCTTATGTTATCTTCTAGAATTTTATAGTTTTGTGTTTTATTTGGGTCTGCGATCCATTCTGAACTAATTTGGGGGAAGGCTGTAAGTCTGTATCCACGTTAATTTTGCTTGTTTGTTGCCTATGGATGACCAACTGTTTAGCATCATTTCTTGAAGACTGTCTTTTCCCCATTGTGTTGCCTTTGTCTTTTGCGAAAGATCGGTGATTGTTTTTGCAAGAGTGTATTTCCGGGCTCTTGACTCTTTCTCATTCATTTATTTTTGCCAATCCCACAGTATTTTCATTGGTAATGTTAGCCCTGTAACACTTCTTCAATGTTATATTGGGTGTTCTGGTTCTTCTGCTGCATATCAACTCTATAATGAGCTTGTCAATACCTAAAACAATCCATCATTTAAAATGTCCACAAGACATGGTAATATGGGACACAAAGATAAAAATGTGGGTCCCTTGCTCTCACTGCCACTAAGTCTAGATGGTTTGGCTGCACTGTTGTTTCACGTATTAATTGAGGTCATCTTCCTTAGCCATGCTTCAGCAGGCAGCTTCTCTGCCTTGCCCCTATGCTTGTGATGCCTTTTAAAATTGGGAACTGCAAAGTCCAGTATGTATGGGACAGGTGCACTACAGCAATGGAGGCAGCTTCCTTCACCTGCTCTGATGGTAAAACGCGGCTGTGACCAGCGGAAGAGTGCGCACTAAGTGAGAAGAGACGGAAGGAACAGCGAACCCCTTAGTCAAGTTTTCTCTGTGGAGAGGCAGACCTTGTTCTGTCTCTTCTGAGTTTAAAAAACAAGCGAAAATTTCACAATTTGATGTGGTTTCTTCCAATCATTTGCTGTTATAAAAACAGTCGAGTTACATGTTTTAAATGAGGTCCAACCAGAGCAGTAGGCTCAACTCTATTTGAAGCACCAGCTGCCTTCCATTACAACTCCCCAAAGCTGTCCAACTCACTTCTTCACAAACTCTGGCACAGCAGACTTTTGCTTTTTTAGTGACTTTCACCTAATTCTATATAAACATATTTTGCATCTAAAGGTTCAATTCCCTTCTGATATCTTTCTGTCTTTGCCAACCAGCCACATTTGTTTTTGAGAACAGTGATGATATGTTTGTTTGTTTTTTCCTTTCATGAAGATTTAGATGAAGATTTCAAGTTGGGTTTTACTTCCTTGTTCACACTAACCATCCACCCACATTCTTTTGGACTTTCTATCTTTTTACATTGACTGATCCAAGTCATGTCCCTACAATGGAAAAAATCCAATAAGTCAACCTGAGCCTTACCATAAGTCTCTGACCACAAGTTATCTGTGCTTTACATCAATTTCATTTAATAAACTGAGAATGACTAACTCTGTTATAACGATAATTTAGGCTCCTGTTTGTTCTCAAGGTTTTAATGAATGTTTAGGGAAGGCAACTGGCTAAGAGAAAGATTCTCAGGTGCTTATTTTAAACAGGTTCTCCCTCCACAAACTCATTCGCACTTCTTCTTTCACATACAAAGACCCGTGTACAAAGAGTGTTGTCGTGCAGTTTTCTCACTACTACCATGAACCTTAAAATATTTATTGAACACATCTGTGTGACAGATACTTCACTAAGCATTCTTCTTACATTATCTTCATGTATTCCTCTCAGAAATGATACCTATACACTTAGGATGTAAATTAGGATGGTTATCCTAATTTACACATGCAAGTTTTCCCTTTTCTCCACATCTTAGGCAGATTTTGCTACCTTTTGTCTTTTATATTGTAGCCACCTCTGCTCACCATGGTTTTAATTTGCCCATCTCTAACTACTGATGCCGAGCCTTTTTCATCTGTCTCTTGTTCACTTGCCCATCATCCTTTGGGATGAATGTGATTAGGCCTTTTGCCCATTTTCAGTGGGGCTATTTGTTTTTGTTGCTGTTTTGGTTTTTTGCTATTGAGTGTTTTGATTTTCTTACATTTTCTGTACCTTAATCTCTTATCAGATGGATAGCTCCCAAACATCATCAGTCCTGTTCTACAGGTTGTCACTTCGTTATTTTGATTATTTCTTTTGCTGTGCAGAGCTTTTTAGTTTTATGACACATCATTACAAATTGGTATGCTATAAACATGGATACACATATGTCACTGTAGTATGATGTTTTTAATTTTTCTGGGAAGATACCCAAAAATAAGATAGTCAGGTCGAATGGGCCCACTAATCTTGAAGTTTTTTTTTTTTAAAGAACACAAAACAGTGATAGAAAAGAGAAACAGCATTATAAATGACATTTGATTTCACTAAACAAAGTAATAGGAATTCTTCAGTAGTTGCTGTATTACATGATGCTATCTTCAAATTAGTTGTTCAGATTACTAGATATAAATATATGAGATTCATTTAAAGGAAAAAACATAGCAAAGAAGTTATCAGAAATTCAAAAGAGGAAAGAAAACAATCAGAGTAAAAAAAAATTAAGCTTTAACTATTCTTTTCCAAAGACTAGCAGAAATTAACAATAAAATCTCCAAAACCATTCTGCATATATACTTAACCAGATCTTTTTTCTTTTTCTTTTGTCCTTTTCCTCATCCCAGTTTTCCTTTCCATTGAAGAGTTTCTTTCCCTTTCATAGTATCTGTTGTACCTTTTAGATTTTCATTCCTTCTTCAGATTCTCATACTAGTGAGATAATACAATGTTTGCACACGTGGGTCTGATTTATTTCACTTACCGATATAGTTTCTAGGTGCATCCACTTATCTACAAAAGCCTCAAATTTATCTTTTTTATAGCTGGATAATACTCCATTGTGGAAAAATATCACATATTTTTTATCCATTTCTCAGTTGATAGACATTTTGGTTGTTCCCAAGACTAAGCTATGACAAACTGCATCATTATAAATATGGGTGCACATATGTGGCATGATGATTTTAGTTGTTTTGGAACAATACCTAGGAGGGGAAGAGCTGACTTAAGTGGGACCTCCAATCCTAGCTTTTTGAGGAATCTCCATACTGATTTCCACAATGGTTGTACCAGCTTGCACTCCCATCAGTAGTCAAAAAGGGTTCTTTTTTCCCTCAGCCTCTCTGCATTTTGTATTGGCTGACCTTTTGATGATAGTCATCGGTTTTGGCGTAGGATGGTATTTCAGTGTTATTTTAATTTGACTAACTGATGATGTTCAACCTTTTTTATATATTTATTTGCCATTTGTATCTCTTCATTTGTGAGGTGTATATTTATCTCAGATGTCCATTTTTGGATTGGGTCTTTGAATTTTGGAGGCCTGATTTTTAAAAATTCCTTATTTGTTCTAGATAAGACTCCTTTGTCGGATGGATATTCTGTTATGTTTCCCATTTCATTTCTTAAAAATTTATTTATTTTTCCTGGAACCAGGGATTGAACTCAGGCCCTTGCATTTGCCAGGCAAGCACTTATTCTACTGAGCTATTTCCTCAGCCCCTGGTGATTTCTTCTGACATGCAGACATTTTTCTAAAGTATGAGATCTCAACTGCTGATTCATTGAAGTATTTCTCGGGCAGTTTGATTTTTGTTCATGAACCTTCATCCACCCGTATCCACCCATTAATATCCTTAATATTTCTACCTACTTTTTCTTCCAGAAGGTTTAGTGTTTCAGTTTTGATATTTAAATCTTTGATCCATTTTGACTGTAGTTTTGTGCATGGTGATAGATACGCATCTGGTTTAAGCCTTCAGCATGTGGAATGCCACTATTTCTAACACCACTTATCTTCCAGTGAGCATGTTTGCCCCCTTTGTGAAAGATAAGGCGACTGAGTAATCTTGCAGTTGTATCCACATCTTCTAATCTGTTGCATTGCTCCTCAGACCACTTTTTTTTTTTTTATTTTTTTATTTTTTTATTTTTATTTTTTTTTATTACCACGCTGATTTTCTCACAGAGGCTTTGTAGTATAATTTTAAATCAGGGACTGTGATGCCTCTTGCCTTTCTTTTGTTACCTTGGATTGCTTTTGCTATTCTAGGTCTTCTCTGGTTCCAGATGAATTTTAGGAATATTTTTTCTAGATCTGTGAAGTATACTAATGGTATTTTTTTATTGGGATTGCACTGAATTTGTATAGAAATTTTGGGTTTATGGACATTTTCACAATGTTGGTTCTTTCTACCCAGGAACAAGTAATGTCTTTCCATTTTATGAAATCTTCTTTGAGATCTTTTTTCAGAGTACTATAATTTTCATTGTATAGATCTTTTACTTCCTTTGTGAGATTGATTCCCAAGTTTTTTGGATGTTATTTTGAAAGCATGGTTTTCACCATTTCTCTCTTGGTATGTTTGCTGTTCGTGTATAGAAATGTTATTGATTTTTGAGTGCTGACTTTGTATTCTGCTACATTACTGAATTTGGTTATTAAATCTACAAGTCTCTTAGGTGATTTTTGGCATTCTCTATGTAGAGTATCATGTCATCTGCAAATAATGATAATTATAGTTCTTCCTTTCCAATCATTATTCCTTTTATTTCTTTCTCTCATCGAATTTCTCTGGCCAATGCTTCCAGAACTATACTTAACAAGAGTAGTGACAGTGGGAATCCTTGTTCCTGATTTTAAGGGGAAGGCTTTCAGTTTTTGTCCGTTAAGTATAATGCTGGCTATTGCTTTGTCATAAGTGGCTTTTATCAGGTTTAGGTGAAGACCATCAATTCTGACATGTTTTTATCCTGAATGAGTGTTGGACTTGTCAAAATATTTTTCTGTATCTATTGAGATGATTATGTGATTTTTATGTTGATGTGCTGTATTAAATTTATGGTTTGGCTTGTATTATATCAGCTTGATTCTGGGACGAATCCCACTTGGTTGTGCTGTATATCTGTATATCTTTTTTTTTTTTTTTTTTTTTTTTTTT
>PVJA010015278.1:0-13942 GCA_004027025.1 Myocastor coypus | reverse complement strand
GATGATTTTGCTGCATTCTGTTTGTTAGCATTTTATGGAGGATTTTTGCATCTATATTTATTAGGGAGATTGGCCTGTAGTTCTTTTTTTGGTTGTCTATGTTTTTCTTCTCTGGTTTTTGTATCAGAGTAATACTTGTCTCCCCAAAGCAATTTGGAAAAATTGTTTCCCTATCAATTTCATTGAAGAGTTTGAGAAGAGTTGGCAGTAAGTCCTTCCTAACTTTCTTGCAGAACTTTCTTGAATCCATGATGACCTGGGCTTTTCTTTGTTGGCACTTTTTTTTTTTTTTAAATTACATTTTCAATTTCTTTGGCTGATACTGGTATATTTAGAATTTTATTTCTTCTTGATTTAGCTTTGGTATATATATTTAGGAATTTGTCCATTTCTCCTGCATTTTCCATTCTGTGAGGGTAAAGATTTTGCAAATAATTATTGATGATATTCTCAGTTTCTACAGTGTCTGTAGTGATGTCACCCTTTTCATTCCTCATTGAATGAATTTGAATTTTTCTTTCCTATATTAATGAGGTTGGATAGGAGTTTAGCAATTTTATTTATTCTTTCCAAGAACCAAGTCTTCAACTCATTAATTCTTTAAATTGTTTTCTTCATCTCCACTGCATTTATATCTCCTCTGATGTTTGTAATTTTCTGCCTTCTTTGGGCTTTGGACCTGACCTGCTCTTCTTTTTTCTAGGAGTTTGAGGTGTAGCATAAGATATTTATTTTAGTTCATTTTGTTTTCCTGATGTGAGAAATTATTACTATAAATTTCCCTCTTTAGAGAATTCTCATTGTATTCCACAGGTTGCAATAAGTTGTATCTGTATTTTCATTTGATTGTAAATATTGTTTAATTTCTTCTTTAATTTCATTCATGACCCATTGATTATTCAGGAGAGTATCATTTACTTTCCATGTGCTTACATAGTTTTTGCTGTTCCTTTTGTCAATAATTCCAAGTTTCATAGCATTATGGTCAGATAAAATACATAGAATAGTTTTTATTCTTCTGCATTTACTTAAGCACATTCTATGTGCTAGCAAATGATCTATTTTGGAGAATATCCAATGTGCAACTGAGAAAAATGTGTATTCTGACGCTGTTGGCTGGAACATTCTGTAAAGGTCTACTAAGTCCATTTTTTCACATGTTTAGTTTAGTTCTGTTACTTCTTTGCTCATTTTTTGCATAGTTGATCTCTATCTTTGCGTCAATGGAGTGTAAAAGTCCCCCAGTACAATTGTGTTATTGTTCGTTACATTTTTCATGTCCATTAAAATTTCTCTTATATGGTTGACTGAGACAGAAGAATGAGTATGAGTCAGAGTTGCATAGTGAAACCCTATAACAAGTAAATAAACAAAAGATTAATTTTTTTAAGTGTTCAAAAGAAAAGAAAAACTGTGATGGGGAAAAGAAGAAAAGGATAGAGAAAAAATGTATTTATATGCAAGATAGATTCTGTGCAACCAGTTTCTCCTAGTTCATTGCAGAGAAATATTTGTGATAATATTTGGTCAAGATATCATGCCTATATCTTGTACTCTGAGTATCGACTATGCAAAGAACAAAACACAATATATTAATTAACATAAGTCACCTACAAGCTGGTTTTGAAACTTTAACTGTTATTTTTATTTTCTCCTTAGACAATTTAATGAAAAATAGAAAGTTCACTTTTCTACTTTTATTTCATTTTCTATGCCTTTCTCTCCTTTAAACAAATTTGTTTCCCATTTCAGTGTCCTTAACTGTTTCCTTTATGTTTTCTTCTAGAAGTTTCATAGTTTTGGCTTTTATATTTAAATTTTTAATCCATTTTGAGTTGATTTTTGTATTGGATGAGATCTAGGGGTCTAGTTTTATTCTTCTACATCTCCTTGTTGAGTATGCCAAGTATTACTTGTTGAAACATACTCCAGAGCATGTTCTTAATATCTTTGTTGAGAATTATTGGACTATTTATGCACAGGGTAACTTCTAAGTTTTGTATTTTGTTCCTTTGGTCCATCTGTCCATTTTTTATGCCAATATTATGCTAGTTTAAGTATTCTTTTTTTTTTTTTTTTTTTTTTTTTTTTTTTTTTTTTTTTTTTTTTTTTTTTTTTTTTTTTTTTTTTTTTTTTTTTTTTTTTTTTTTTTTTTTTTTTTTTTTTTTTTTTTTTTTTTTTTTTTTTTGTCTTTTTAAGACAGGGTCTCATTGTACAGTTCAGGCTGGCCTTGAGCTCAGTTTTGTAGCCCAGGCTGGTCTCGAACTCTCACCGATCCTCCTGCCTCAGCCTCCCGAGTGCTGGGATTACAGGCGTGTTAAGTATTCTTTTATTTGACATACTGCCAGAAATTATAGGACTATTTGGAAATTTACCTGGAATTTTATTTTTCCAACAGATTTAAAATAAGTTATTTACTTATTTGTTCTTTTGTAATACATATACCCTCTTAAATCCCCTAAAGTATCATTTGAAATGGAAAATAATATGTGTGCATATGTCTATGTGTAATTCAGAGAGAAGTAAACAACAACAACAACAAAAAAAAACCCCGAAAATAAAATATCTACCTATTATCTCTTAAGCTAGTGTTAATAGTCAAGGTTAGAGGGCCAGAATCCTTCTATTTATCTGCAATTATAATTTCTTATCTATAAACCAATAACTAGGTAGTTGGAGTAAGGAAAGCCTGAGGTCTTCTCCCTGTGGCCAGAATAAGAAACTTGGTATGTCAAGCTTTAAAACTTCCTGTCTTCACACAGCTTCTTACTAAACCACCTACCTGCACATCCTCACCTTTGGGATAGGGCCCTTACTTAGTAATTCATAGGCGTGAACTGCAGTCATAAAATATAAAGTGTTATACAAATATTATTAGTGAGTAGTTTCTTTTTCTTTTTACTATGACTTTTTAAAATTTTATTTTGGAGAGTAAAAGCAAAAGTAAAATCAAAGAACAGAGACAGGGTAACATGTAACAATGCATATGCTGCAGATTTTCTAAACAAAATAGCAAATTAGCAATGGCTGTTACATTATCAAACCTTTTTTTTGTAGTAATAATGGCTTTAATAAAAACAAATTTTAGATAAAGACACTGACATAGAGAAACATACAGAAACTGAAACCTCAGTCAGTAGTTTCATATTTTAGTTATTAAAAAAAAAACTAATTTAGGGCCCAAACTACTTCCTCACTTGTCTGAATACTCAGAAAATGAAGTGTGTGTGTGTGTGTGTGTGTGTGTGTGTGTGTGTGTGTGTGTGTGTGCATGCATTTTATTTTGTAATATAAGAATAGGGTTATTTTTAGGACCTCTGACATTTTCTTCTCCCCCATCTTCTTAAGGAACAGTTGCTTATCTATTGTTAATTATATAAAGAGCTTTCTCACATTGATGGCATCCCCCCCAACAAGCTATCCAGTAACATATACCATTATTGTAAGGAGTACTGATGAGTTTATAAATTGGCAACTGTTTGTTTCCTCTAGAAAAGAGCAGAAGCCTGAGTTCTAAACAGCAGTAGCTCAGAGGCAGATCCAACAATCTCAAAGCCAAGAAAAGATACTCAAAAAGGAGTCAGCTCATAACAACAGAGTCTAGGTAAGAAATACCATCCCAACAGTCAAGAAACCTTGAAAGAATCCAGATATTTCTTTTTTTAATTTTTAAATTTTAAAGAGAATATGAACAACAATAATACAACATTAGAAATGATGCAGAGGGGCTGGGGAGATAGCTCCGAGGCACAAGTGCCTGCTGGGCAAGTGCAAGGTCGTGAGTTCGAACCCTGGTCCCACAAAAAAAAAAAAAAAGAAATGATGCAGAATTTCACTAAGCACAATGATAGGAATTCAATAGTGGATGTTATATTGCATATTGTTCTCAAATTAGTTGTTCAGATTACAAATATAAACATGTAATATTGGCCAAAAATTATAAAAAAGTTAAAATAGAGAGAAAGAAACAATTTAGGTATTAACTGTTCCTTTCAATAGACCCGCAGAAAGTAAGGGTTCCGTTAGCCAAACTATCCTTTGTATATACATATATATTTATTTTCCTATCCTTCTCATTTCCTTCTTTCATCCAACTTATTCCTTCCATTTGAACAGTTTCCATTTTTTTTTTTTTTTTTTTTTAAGAATTCAGTGCCCATTGGAAGGACAGGGTGGAACACAAAGGAGACTGTGGATTTACCCATCCTCCCGTAGCCAGCCATGCAAGTCTAAACAGAGGCGTGTCTGACTTAGAAGAGGTCTGAATTTGTAAAGAGCCAGGACAGGGGCAGCTCTGCCATTCTGTGTATAATGCTTTATGTCTGTTTGGGTTGCATGAGAATGCAAAATAGCCCTCCCACTGTATTTTTCCTTCAAATTTACTTTTAGAAATTTGGCTCCTTAGATGATAATTATCTTAGTTATTTTCTCATTGCTGGGCCAGAACTCCTGACACCCACAAGTTAAAGGAGAGAATTTATTTTAGTTCCCAGTTCATAAAGGTTTTAGTCTATAGCTGTCTGGTTCCAAAACAGGGTGGCTTGACAGAGGAGAAACAGTCCATGGAGTAGACAACAGGGAGTAGAGCAGAAGCGAGGGAGAGGGAAGGGTGTACGTAAGTTTCTCCACTAGCTACACCCACAGTGACCCTCTGTTCCATCAGGTCTCTTCTTCTAGTGTGAAATCCAACTCTAAACCTGTCAGTGGACTGAGCCAGTATCACAAACCCATGACCCAGTCACCTCCCCAAGACCCCACCTACGAGCATATGAGGCTTTGAGGCGAATTCTGGGTAAAAACCACAACATGAATCTAAAGAGATTAATGCGAGCCAGAAAGTTAAGGGGTTTAAGAGAATATACATTTTTAGAATTTTTATTATTTTAATTAAAATTATAGGTGAGCATATTTCTACACAATTTGGAGATACAATGGAATATTTAGATTCACGTTTGCATTGGGTCGATTATTTTGAAAATATAGTAGAAAGATATCACTGAACTCTATTTTCTGGATCACCATCAGGATTCACCCTTGGGCACAAGGAACCCCTCTCCCCCACATCTTTCAGTCAGTACTACAAGGACAACATCTAACCCTTGGCGTCACCACCAAGCATCTCTGCATAGCTTATTTGAAAAGAGAAAGACTATTTTCTTCAATTTTACTTAACAAGCTCTCCTATAACATTTGTTACAGTCCAGGAGCTGCCTTGAAGTGCTATAGAAGGTCTAGCTCATTGAATTCTCTCACCAATTCTATGAAGTAGTTACCAGTACACTGCTTCAGACTGGAGGAACAAAGGCTGGAGAAGTGAGATGACTTATCAGGGTGACACAGCTTATCACTGATAGAATCAGGACTCCACCTCAGGTTGCAACACCAGGTCAGAACCACCAGTTTTGTTGATATTCACCTCCTGGTCTTATCCTTTAATTACCCATGTAGAAAATTTTCTTGTTTGTGTGAGGAGTTATATAATGACATCTTCGGGAGCTTTGTTCCTCATGTTGTTCTATTTCTCTTATGTTGAAAATACCACCACTGTGCACTGAGCTCAGGCCTTTGTGCTTAGAGTGACTGGGCTGCATGGAGCTCAGAAGGTTGTGAGCGACTGTCTCACAGCATCTGGGGGTGGATCTGACTAAATCTGATTCCAAAGTCACACGAGGAAAGAAGAGAGCAGCTTGGTCGTGGAGAGAGCTCATTCAAGCACCATATAGTTTAAATTCTTGGCATTGGTTGATACAGTAATATCAACTGTGCCACTCTTTGAGTCACTTCCAGGCAGTCTTTGTCTTCTTCTGGGCTGGACTGTGGTTTTAACTATGAGGAATTCCTGCAGGAATGGCTGTCGCAGCTCCTTCCACTGTCACAAAACTACCTCTTCTGGGTGCAGGGCTACGGAGCAGTTGCTCTACAGTCCAGCCTCCCGGTAATGCTGACAACGCTTTCGGGACATCCCAAGCAGGAAGGCAGAGAGGAAAAAGGAACAGAGGCAGAGGACAGTGGGAGGTCAGGGGCAGAAGGAACAAGAGAGATCCCTACCATTAAGCCTTAAATCAGCAGCCTCTGACCCGCTCTTCCTCACTCCTTTTGACTTGTGCTGTGTGTGCCAAGTTCTAAAGCTCGTTTCCAACATCTTCATTCTGCTGCTTAAGACCCATGTGGTCTCCACCTTTCCCATGGAAGACAAAGTTCATACTTTCGTTCCTCCATTTCTTTTCTGTTTTGGTTCTCAACTCTTTCCATATCAGCGTTTTCCTCCGCTTCCACTCCTCTGCTTTCCCTTCTTGCTGCTTTCTGTCTGTCTCTCCTCCACCCTCAGTCATGCTAGCTTGCTTGTGACTCTCACACTAATCATCCCCTCTCTTGCCTCCTGATCTCTACCAGTGCTCTTCCCTTCCTGAGTTCCCTCCATGCGCCAATTCTCCTTCATCTTACCCTAGTTTTCCTCCAAGGCACCAGTTTCCTGACTCACTTTTAGCTCCTTATTTACCCTTGTGATGCAACATGAAATCTAATGGCATCGTATTCTTTAGTCTCAATGTTCTGACCTCTCACAAGACAATGATCTTCAGGAAAGAGACTATAGTGTCCTTGTTATGTTACTTTTGAAAAGAACACTATCTGGTACATGGAAAATGCCACCACATATCTGTTGAATAGATGACAACAATAGTATATACAAGTGTAAACTGGTGCTCATCTTTAGCACAGGATCTTATTCTGATCTTAAACATTATATGAACAACCAGACTCCAGAACATCAAGCTATTTATGAAGAACATGCACCTATTCTAATTACAACTGGACAAGATCAGAGACCATCAGGCTTCAAGCTTCTCAAGGACAAGGAACATATCCTTAATTTTGTGACTCCAATGTCATATCTTGACAGTACTAGGTATCTAATGAATGAATGAATGAGTACAGCAGCATCTTGTTATTTCCACTACCTGGGAGAAGCTGAAACAGTAGCTCTGTGGTACCACATTTGGCTTGACCCCCCTAGATCAATAAACCAAACAATGAAAACCTAAAATTCAGGTTAGGGTACCAGCTTCTTACTCTCACAATTTACAAGGTAAGTGGGCAATCATTATATTGCTTTGTGCAATATTGATATGAACTGTATTTACTTCCTGAACAATAAGTTGAAATTGCTGAATGGCACATAGAAGTGCCCTGGATATTCTGTTACCATTGTTCCAACAGAAACAGGATGCTTCTATTTTTAAAGTTCCTTTGGAAAGTAGGGAATCCAATCCCTCCTCCTTATCCATTCTGATGTCTCTCTGACCTCCAGGGAGACTAATTCCTCTTCACGGCCTGGTAGTGAGGCTTCTCCCTTGAGTTTGGAACATTTCTCACAACTGTTCCTACCACAGATTAGAGGATGAACTTCTAATCAAAGCTGTTGCCCAAAGTCTGGTCAACTGTCCTGATGGAATGGGCAATACGGACAAGAGAGAGCAAAGGTGCTTGAATGTTCATGCGGATGATGATGCAGTGGGCGTGGACTAGTTAGTGCTGCCATCTAACAGCTTCAGATGATTGGTGGAGAAGCTGCATAATGGAAAATCTCGGAGAACTGAAGAAAGTCAGAGGGAGCTACGGTAGCCAGAGGGCTTGTGTTTTAAATTTTTGCTTTCCACTTGAGTAACTTGTTCAGCTTTACCTTCTCTGAATGTTTTTCTCCATATGGAAAATACACCTGATAATAAGATGGATGAGAAAAAAAATGAATGAGAATCTCATCTGTATTGAGGAAAGATAGGGTAGGCTGGAGGAGACTCTACCTGTTTCCTCTTGCGTCTTGCAGACACAGCACACAGATTTGAGGTTAGGGGGCTGTGGACCCCAGAGATCAAACGAAAGCTACTCCCAAGTTAATGGTGCGACCATTCAGCAAGTGTTTTAGGTGAAAACACACCTAATTTCAAAATCACCTTAAAAAAATTATGAGTTCTTTCTTAGTCACTGATTGGTTAGGGGTTTTCTGGGAAGGAAGCCATGCCCCAGGGCACATCAGGAGACAGGAGGTTCTGCAGGTGACACAGAAGTTGCCTCTGGCTGTGGCAATGAATCCCTTGCCAACCTTGCTGAATTTTCAGCAGGTCCTGGGTAAGGAGATGCTGGAGAATGGCTCTGAATCTCCAGAGACTGGAAGTAACATGGTTGTGTACTTTGTGATAAAATAGTTTCAGTCATTCTTACCCCATAAGCATGGTGGATGCTTAGTGAATATTTTGTCAACTTGACAATGCTTAAGTGGGACAGCCTCTCCAGCTTTGCTCTCTCATAATTGATTTCAAGTAGAATTTTTCTATACGGAGAAAGAAAAAGCAAGGTAGCCAGCATGTTTTGCTCTGTAAATCTTGATAAATTTTCAGATTTTTTTTTTTTTTCCTGTAATCGTGCTCCTAGACTTTGACATTTGGCAGTGACTGGCTTGCTGATGGCCACTAACATATAAAGATAATTAAAGCAAAACAAAAGTCAACATGAAGCAGTGAAGAATGGATTCTCCTTCCCTGGCTAGCCTGTAGCATATTTGGTAGCAGAATATTGAGAGCTTCTAACCTATGCCTGGTAGAACAAAGATTAGTTCTGGCTTGTGTTTCGGTTTCCTCCCAAAGACTGATGTGGTCACAGGGACAAACTTTTCAGAGTTGATTGAATCTAGACCTTGTGACTGATTCATGGTCCAATGCTGAGATTAAGGGTTCAAGTACTATATTTGCCCTAGGTCACGAAACCTGCATACAACATAAGGGACAGAAAGAGGTTTGTCCCTTCTCTGTCTTTTGTTGTTTTTGCTGCTTTCCACTGCCACGAACTGTTGCCTCTCTGCCATGTGCCGCTCTGCCTTGGAACCAGCAAATTATGGACTAAAACTTCGGCAAACTGTGAGCCAAATAAACCTTCAAACGTTTAACTTTGGGTGTGTCAGGTATTTTGTCGCAGCCATGAGAAAAGGAACTTAAGACAGGTTTCATCACTTGGCTGCAGGTGGAAATGGGCAGGGCTGTACAAGTCTGTCCCTCCCTACACACGGGGGAGTAGCTGTCCTTTGTGCTATAGTCACCCTTGGAGCCTGGGGACAATGACTTTCGGGGGTTGCTTCAGTCTTGCACTCCTTACTCAGGCTTTCATAGCCTCTTGAACTATGTAGAGAGAGCAAAAGAGACTCAGGCCCTGAAGAAGGTAAATGGGCAGGGTCAAAGTCACTGTCATGCTGTTCTGCTTGTTTCCCACAGTTCTCCCAACCACAGGACCTGTTCTCTAGGAGGACGGACTTGCTCATCTCTGTGGTCTATTTACCTGCAATTGCTGCAAGCTTGGAATCCCTCACTCCTCTTTCCATGGCAGGGGGTTCATTAGGGCAGCATCTTTGATCAGTAGGGGAAGAAATGGCAGAGACATCTAGTCCTCAGGGTAGCTCAATTTGGTAATAATTCGATGGCATTAGGACACAAGGGATTGTCCACTCAGCCGCAAATCTGCTCTGGTTTCAGCATTGCTGGAGATGCTCAATAGAGTAACTAAAGCCTAAAGCGTTTTTTTTTTTTTTTTTTTTTTGTTGTTTGTTTGTGTTTTGTTTTGCTTTGTTCTTTTTTTTTTTGAGACAGGATCTCACTCTGTAGTTCAGGCTGGCCTAAAACTGGTGGTGATCCTCGAGCTTCAGCTTCCCAAATGCTGCTATTATAGGCATGTGCTGTTATGTCCAACAGAACCTAGAATTTGTCTAATAATTTAGACTTTAACAAACTTCTTTCACATTCAAAGCTCTGCTCATACACCTTTCCACATTTAACTTTGTGTATGTGAGGTATATTGTCTCAGCCATGAGAAAAGGAAATTAAGACAGGCTTCATCACGCTCAGTTGCAGGTGGAAACCAGCCAAGGGCTGAAATTATCCCCACGTTACAGAAGATGTAGTTTTCAGAGATGTCAAGTAACAAGTCTAGGACCACATAGTGAGGTTGTAGCAACCAAAGTTACTCAGTGATACCTTCATGTTTTTTAAAAAGGTTTTTGTCCTCAAACCTAGCAAAGCAAGACTAGTAGAAATTTGTGAAGCAACTGAATGAGCTGGACCAGATCTCAGTCATTTCTCCACTTTCAGCGTAAGCAGTTTAAACACAGGAAGCCCATTAAATCTAAATTTTAGATAAACATGACATCCTTTTATTGTACTATCAATGTGTGCCAAATATTTCAGGGAACAATCTCTTCTCTCTGTCTCTATCTCTGTTTATGTCTGTGTCTCTGTCTATCTCTCTCTTCCCTCCCCCTTCTCTTTCCCATAAGTTCCTACATATTCCATTCCATTCCATTCCATTCCATTCCATTCCATTCCATTCCATTCCATTCCATTCCATCCCATTCCATTCCATTCCTACATATTTATAGTAAATAACATTTATATTCCTCTGGAGAGTTGTAAGTAACTCATCTTAATTCTTGTTTTCATTCTCTTTCTCCACTTTTCCTTTGCCTCTCCACCTCTTTTTCCTTTGAGAAATATGCATCTCCTTGATTCCTATCATTTTTTATTGTGATTTTTATACTTTGAATTAACAGTATATATTGCAGCAATTTTCTTTTTGTAGTCTGGTGTTAACAACTAAAATTTAGTAAGAACTGCAAATGTGGGTGTTCTTATGTAGGGTAGTTAGGGTGCAGTTTCAAGATACTTAGCTTTGGGGTCCATTGGGGTACTGGTGGAACACACTTCCAGGTGTGGCTGGGTGGTCATGGGTGTGTCTTAAGGCCTGTGTGTGGTCCCTGGGTCCTTCCACTCTGGTGCGCCTCCCGGGCCCTGTTTCTTGGTCACAATGAACTAAGCAGTTTTGCTGCTCCATGCCCCTTGGCCATGATATCTTTGCCTTAGAGCCATGGACTGGTTCCATGAACAAATCAAACCTCCCCCTGTTTAACTCTTGAGTGCTGGCTATTGTATTTCAGTGATGGAAATTGACCTGCCACTCACTGGATCTTGTAATGAAACATTTCCAGTAGTTTAAGTAAAAACAAAATAGAGACTACACTGACAGTAGAGTAAAATATTCTTAAATTATATGCTTTTAGGTTGACCTACATCCTAGTTCTTTTATAAGTCAAGTTTGTTCTTTTTTAAAAAAATTTGACTTATCAGGATCATCAGTGTAAAGTTTGGACATATTAAATTATTGGTTTTTATTAAATACAACTTTATTACAAAAACCGAGTTAAGCTTTTCTGTTCACTAAAATATTTATTTCAATATTTATAAAATGTTTCCTCTGTAGATACATTGCTTGGTAACTTTGTAATCTTATAACAATTCCAAAAAAAAAAAAAAAAAAAAAAAAAAAGAGAGAGAGAAAAATTCCAGATTTGAAGAGTTTTGCAAAGTAGTACAGTGGGCTCTTCCCCTATTTTCCCCCACTTTTAATATCTCACATTACCGTGTAATTTATCCGAGCTGAGAAATTAATGATACTATTAATCAAAACCTATATTTAGGTTTTTAAAACTTTTTTTTAATGGCCAGCTCGGCCTGCTTTGGGGGTGGGGTTGGCGAAGCATGTGGTGCCAGGGATAGAACTATGGTCCCTGCAGTTGCCTAAGCTTTCCTAAGCAGGCGCTTTAATCTGCCAAGCCATCTCGCCTGCCCTTTCAACTTTTTTCTACTAATATCCTTTTCTAAATTCAAGAATATCACATTATACTTAGTGGTCAAGACTCCTTAGTCTTTTTTAAATGACTTTTTAGTCTTAAACCATGCTAACTTTTCAATCTTTCCTTGTTTCTCATGACCCTGGATGTCTGGAGAGTAGTGTCCAGATGTTTTTGTAGAATGGATCTGAGTTGAGTTTGTCTGATCAATTTCTCATGGTTTCACTGGGACTGGGCTTTGGGGAATGAAAACTGCTAAGGTGAAATCCTTGTCCATAGTTCCTATCAAGGGTGTTTGCCGCCAGCACTGATGACTTGAGCAGTTGAGTGCATATGAGAATTCCGTGACGTGAAGTCCTCCTCTCCGTCCTCTGAGATTCCCAGCCCTGTTATGAAGCACAGCTCCTATTTGCAGGCATGAGTAAGAGGTCTTTTTGGAGAAGGCAGAAACAAAACAAATTATTTGGAGCTCTGTAAGGACTGTTTGCCCCCTCTCTCCAACTTATTTATTTATCCACTCATTCGTTTATAGCAATATGGACTCTTGGATATTTATTTTACATTCTGTGGTTATAACCCCACACTTACGTTATTTATTTGGTGCTCAGATTGTTTCACTGTTAGATCTTAGGGGTGCCACTGGTTGGTGTCAGTGTCCCCTTGACACATTCCCACCCTTGCAGGGTTTAATGTTTCAAAGCACTTCTTTACTTCCTGGCACTGCAAGATATTCCAAACTACAGCTTTATCTAAAATGCCTTGTTTTACTTTTAAGGAATGGAGAGGATAAAAGAACAATTCTTGAGTTACTTTTCAATGGACTTTTTTGTTTTTGTTTTATTTGCTTGCTTGTTTTTTGTTGTCAAAACAAGGTGTTGCCATGTAGTTCAGGCTGGCCTTGAACTTGCTGTATAGGTGAGGGTACCCTCAAACTAGTGGTGATTTCTTCTACCTTGGCCTCTTGAGTGCTGGGATTACAGGTATGTGCTGCCCTTCCAGCCTGGACTATCTGTGTGAAACACTTAGGAAATTTATATAACGTTGTCTCATTTAACCTTTTGCCAGGACCTCCCTCTGTGAGTGCAACTAACATGGAATGCCTTTGTTCCTTTTATCATATCTGCTCAAGAAGAAGTGGAATTATAAAAATGAGGGACATTAATTTATAAAAGTCCCTCAGACAAAGAACTCTGGTCTAGAACATATAAAGAATTTTTAAAAAATCAGGCCCACAAAATTTAAAGACCCAATCAAAACATGGGTATCTGGGATGAATATACACTTTACAGATGAAGAAATACAAATGGCAAATAAGTATAGGAAAGAAAGTTTGACAGCATTTGTCATTTAAAAAATGGAAATTAAAACAATGCTGGGATTCCATCTCAGCCCAGAAAGAATGGTTATCATCAGAAAAATAACCAAAATCAAATGCTAGAGGAACTATGGGGGGAAAAAAACTTGTCTCCATTGTGGTTGGAGTGTGGGCTGGAGTAAGCACTGTGAAAATCGGAATGGAGACTCCTTGAAAAACTAGGATTCAAGGTCCCATTCAACCCAGCTATTTGCTTTCTGGATATTTTTCCAGAACAATTGAAGACATCATACCACAGCTATATATGCATACTCATGTTTATAGCAACCCAATTTGTCATAGATAAATATTGGAAACAGCCCAAATGCACATGAGCTAAGATTAAGATTGAAAAATGTAGTATTTTTATACAATAGTGCATTAATCAGCTATGAAGAAATATAAACCTGAGGCTTTTACAGACAAATAGGTGCAATTAGAGACCATACTCATAAGTGAGATAAATCAGACCTCTCCTGTGTGAACATCAGATTGTCTCCCTAGTGTAAGAACCATAGAGTAAATAAAATCTGAAAGATACAATAGATATTGTTAAAAGGAAAGATACTTTGCAAAATGAAAGAACAACTGGGAGGGGGGAAAGAGAAAAGAAAAAAAGAAGGAAATGAAAAAGAAAATATTATATATATATATATATATACATATATATATATATATATTTTAAATATTTTTATTGTTTAAATTTAACAATGGTTATATTACATATTTTCATCATCAGATCAGTTTAGATTAATACATATAGGTATATAAGATTGATCAAACAATTAAACATTAACCCTTCTAAATCAACATTACTTCTTTTTTTTTTGCAATTCTTTTATTGTTTAAATTTAACAATGGTTATATTACATATTTTCATCATCGGATCAGTTTAGATTAATACATATAGGTATATAAGA
>PVJA010015277.1:32910-45860 GCA_004027025.1 Myocastor coypus | reverse complement strand
TCTTCTTCTTCTTCTTCTTCTTCTTCTTCTTCTTCTTCTTCTTCTTCTTCTTCTTCTTCTTCTCTTTCTCCTTCTCCTCCTCCTCCTCTTCCTCCTCCTCCTCCTCCTCCTTTTTCTTCTTCTTTTTGTATTTTAGGGAAGGGTCTACAGGGTGTGCATGGTCTCACTACTAGATCGGACTCATAGTGATCCACCTGTTTACAGCTTCCCAAGAGCTGGGATTAAAGGCGTGCACTACCACGCACAGTCTCAATTGCTGTCTCAGGGTGCACCAGGAGCAGGACTGGCATAGAAGGCCTGGCCCCTGGGCATGCTTGCAGGCTGTTTAATCCACTCAGCTATTTGGCTGGCTCTAAACATCTTTTCTTTTCTTTCCTTTTTTATTTTTTTGAAGGAATATAAATTTAGTTGAATTTTATTTTATTGTGAAGAGTAAAAACAGAAGGAAAACCAAATAGAAATGAAAGAAACAGGGTAACATACAAAAACAATATTATAGATTTTCAAAACAAGAATATGTAATTAGCAATGGTTGTTAAATTACCTATGATTATCATCATATCTATTGTACATATTAACAGATATAGTTATACAAGGGTAGGGAAATAACTGAACATTGGTGCTTGCTTTCAAGAAATCTTACTATTTTCCCTTGTCTTCCTTTGTTTTAATTTATAAATTCAGTTTAACATACTGCTGGCTATCAGAGATTCCACATGTAGGTGCAAGGATTCTCTTTGTGATTTGCTAGATTTTCACTTCTCAGTCCCTCAAATGGCCATGTGTATCTCTCTCTCTGTGTGTATGTGTGGCTGTGTGTATGCGTGTGTATTTGTAGGCATATGTTTCCATCTGGATGAGTCACATTGCTTGATCAATTTGCTCTCTGTGAAATTCTGAGACAATGTTTTCTCTCTAGGTGTCTCTCCTTAGGTACACTGTATATCTTCAATCTATTTCCTTTGTAGCCCCACAATCTCCTTGAACAGAAAATTTGGGAAACCACTGGATTATAGGATATTATAGCACAGGTTCTCTTATATTCTGAGTCCTCACTGACCTTGAAGGGCTATTGACCATCCTTGTAGCCCTTCTTTTTCTCTAAGTTTGGTCTGTAAATCTATATTCTTAACTCTCCAGAAGAAAAGTACAGTGATACTATTACTCTATAACATAGGTACTTTAGCTTAACATTACTGTCTTTCTGAATATCAAATATCTTAGACTTAATTTGGAATTCATATTATCTATCAGTCATTGATATTTTAATAAATCTCTATAGAATATGATAAAAGCAGTTATACAATTTTACACAGGAATTTAGAAATCTAAGCATATATAAATTGTAGCCTGTCAATCCTTCGGGATTTTTCCTAGTCTCTTACTCTCATTTAATACCATTTTTGTTTTCTTGTAAACCAACCATTTACTTGATAGCTGTAACTGAAATTACATTAGGAGGACACACTTAAAATACCAGAATGACAGGCATTCCCAGAATAGTTTTAGTGTTACACATTGCTATCCTCAGTGTGATAAACCTTTCAGAGGTTCTTAGGACCGTTATCTAATTCATCCTGTGCATGGTTTTGCTCCTGCTATGACTCCTGTTTTCTGTTTGCAGTCACTTTATTGTTTAACCTTTAAGTCCTTGATTTCCATTCAGTGTGTTCTGCTTTTCCATTTTTATTTACTGTTTTGGGTTCTTACACTAGGGAGACTGTATAATATCTGCATATGTAGGTCTAGTTTATTTCACTCATGAGTATGTGTTCAAGATTCATCCATGTATATATGAAGTCATCTAGTCTACCATTCTTTCCAGCTGAATAATATTCCATTGTATAAAAATATCACATCTTTTTCAACCATTCTTCAGATGATGGGAATTTTGGTTGTTTCCAAGATTTGACTACACAAATTGTGCTGCTATAAGCGTAGGTGCATAGATGTCGCTCTGATATTATGTTTTCAGTTCTTTTGGAAAAATTCCCAGGAGGGGTATAGCTGGACTAAATGGGAATTCCAGTTCTAGATTTTTAAGGAGTCTCTAGATTGCTCTCCATAATGGTTGCACTAGTCTGCATTTCTACCAGCAGTGGAGAAGGGTTGGTTCCTTTTCCTCTACAGCCTCTCCAACATATTTTGTTGGTTAATTTCTTTCTGGGGTGAGATGATAACTAAGTATTATTTTGATTTATGTTTCACAAATGGCCAGCGATGTGGAGCTTTTCTTCATGTATTTATAACCTTATTGAGTTTCTTTCTCTATGGAGTGTGTGTTCATCTCAGATACTCATTTCTGGATTGGGCGTTTGAATTTTGGGACCGTAATGGTTTTTAGTTCTTTATAAATTCTAGATAGAAGACCTTTGTCTTAATACTTATTTGTTAAAATCTTTTCAAAATTTGTGGGTTGTCTTTCCACTCTGTTGATAATTTCTTTTGACGTGCAAAAAATTCTCAGCCGCAGGAGGTCCCAGTTGTTGATTCTTTCAAGTGTTAAAGGTGCATTTTGATTTTTGTCCATGAATCCTTTGACTACCCTGATGTCTGCAAGATTTTCTCTTGCAGGAGATTTAACGATTCTCTGTTAACATTTAGATCTTTAATCCATTCTGACTTTAGTGCCTGATGATAGGCCTCGATCAAGTTTTAGTCTTTGGCATACGGAGACGGTTTTTTGAGCATCATTTGTTAAAGAGCTGATCTTTCTTCCAGTAAACATGTTTAGCCACTTTGTCAAAGATAAGGTGGCTGAGTGTGTTTGTATTTGCTTCTGTATCTTCTAATGTGTTCCATTGATCCTGAGTTCTATTTTTTTTTTTTTTGCCAATATCATGCTGATTTTATCACTGTAGCTTTGTAGTATAACTTTAGGTCAGTAATTGTAATGCCTCTTGCCTTGTCTTTGTTGCCCAGGATTGTCTTTGCAATTCTAGGTCTTTTTTGGTTCCAAATTAATTTTAGGAATTATTTCTCCAGGTCTGTGAGGTATTTTCATGGTTTTTTGATAGGAACTGAATTAAATCTGTATATCAATTTTTTGAGTTTGGCCATCTTCACAATGCTGGTTCTTCCTATCCATGAGCAAGGATTATCTTTCCATTTTCTGAAATCCTGTAGGATCTCTTTTTTCAGAGTACTGTAGTTTTCATTGACAATATCTTTTACTTCTTTAGTTAGGTTAATTCCTAAGCATTTCATTTTCTTTGGTACCATCGGAAAAGGTATTGTTGCTTTAATTTCTCTTTCAGTGTGTTTGTTATCTGTGTAAAAGAACGCTATTGACTTTTGTATGTTGACTTTGTATCTTGCTACGCTACTGAAGTTGTATATTAATTCTAGTAACTTATTGGTGGAGTTTTTTGTGTTTTCCAAGAAGATTATCATTTCATCTGCAAATAATGATAATTTAACTTCTTTACCTATTCTTATTCCTTTTATTTCTCTCTCTCGTCTAATGGCTGTAGCTAATGATTCCAGAACTATATTGAATAGGAGTGGTGATAGAGGATATCCTTGTCTTGTACCAGATCTGAGAGTATATATTTATATTTATAGATTTGTGTATATTGAACCATATTTGCAACCCTGGGATGAATTCTACCTGGTCATGCTGTATAATATTCTTGGTGATTTTTTGTAGTCTAGTGGTGAGTATTTTTTTGTGGATTTTTGCATCTATGGTCATGAGAGAATTTGGTTTGTTGTTCTCTTTTTTATCTGCATCTCTCTCTAGTTGTGGTAATACTTGCTTCTAGGAATGATTTTGGGAGGATTACTTCTTTTTGAATTTCACTGAAGATTTTGGGAGAGTATTGGGATTATGTCTTCTGTAAATTTCTTGTAGAATTCAGCTGTGAATTTATCAGGTCCTGTAGTTTTTTTTTTTTTTTTTTTTTTGGTTACTGAGAGTTCTTGCATCTTGATTCAGTTTTGGTAATTTGTACCTTTCTAGGAATCTGTGAATTTCATCAGTGTCTTCAATTCTGTGAGAATAAAGTTTCTCAAATTAGCTATTAGTGATCCTCTGAATCTCTGCTGGATCTGTTGTAATTTCACCCTTTTCATTCCTTATTGCTTGAATTTGAGTCCCTTATTTCCTCTTTTTGATGAGGTGAGCTATGAGTTTATTAATTTTACTTAATCTTTCAAAGAATCAGCTTTTTTTGGGGGGGGGGTTGAACTCAGGCACTTGCATTTGCCAGGCAGGTGCTTATTCTGCTAAGCTATCTCCCCAGCCTCTAGAACCAGCTTTTTGAATCATTAATTGTTTGTATTGTTTTCTTTCTCTCAGTTGGATTAATTTCTGCTCTAATTTTTATAATTTCCTCCCATCTTTGGACTTTTGCTTTTGTTTGCTGTTCCTTTTCTAGTCAGTTTAGGTGCTGCAAGAGAGTATTTATTTGTTCACGTTCTGTTTTTCTAATGTGTGAGTTCAGAAGTACAAATTTCCCCCTAAGAGCTCCTTTGATTGCATCCCACAAATTCCAGTAGATTATGTTTGAATTTGCATTAAATTTTAGACATTGTTTTATTTCTTGTCTAATTTCATTTGTAGCCCCCTAAGTGCTGAGAAGGGTGCTGTTCATTTTCCATGTATTTCTGGGCTTCTTCTTTCTGGTTTCTTTTGTCATTTATTTCCAGTTTCATTGCACTGTGGTCAGATAATATGCATGGGATTCTTTCTGTTTTCTTACATATACTTAAGCATGACCTATGCACTAGTGTGTGATCTATTTTAGAAAATGTCTCATGTGCAGTTAAAAAAATGTGTATTCAGAAGTGGTTGGGCAGAACACTTCGTGTATGTCCACTAAGTTCAGGTGTTCCAAGATCTCGTTCAGTTCTGCTACTTCTTTGATAATTTTTTGCCTGCTTGACCTATCGTTTTTGGATAAAGTGGTGTTAAGGTCTCCTTTTAAGACTGTATTATTGAATAGTTGATTTTTCATGTCCATTAAGATTTGCCTTATATAAGTTGCTGCTCCCGTGTTGGGTGCATACACATTTATGAGTGTTACCTCTTCATCTTAATTTTTCCCCTACCCAGTACGTAGTGGCTTTCTTTATTTCATTTGGTCAATCTTGGTTTGAAGTTTGGACTTTCTGCAAACAGAAATTAATCTTTTTTTTAACTATCTCAGGTTTTTTCACATTTATGGCAGGATGACTAGTACCATGTAACATATTCAAGGCAAGCAATCAGAATACAGAAGAGCTTATGACAAAACAAAAACAGAAACAAACAAAACTCCCCACCCCCCACCAACTCTCTCCTGCTCACTCCCTTTCACTCTGAGGTTCCTTTCTTCCAGCACCTCTTTTAACCACTTAAAAATGTTTCTGGTACCAAAGACTAACTTTTGCTTTAATAAAGGTGGATCATTCTACTTCTGACTGCTAAGGATTTGCTCCACTAAATCTCATCCTCTTGTTTTGCCCAATTCCTGCTCCTAAATTTAGGCACATCATTAATTTTAGCCTTACTGTTAGTTCTCTTTATAACTTTAGAAAATGTAAGAAAAATTTTATTTTCCCTTTACTTTAGTCGCATGATGCTTTTTTCTTTATAGCCAAGATTGGTGTACCACCTTTCCTCTGATTTTGTTTTTCTCCTTGTACCTTTAGTCAACCTAAATTTCCCTTTATGTTATAAAGGATGAGAGCATTTACAGTTACAGCCATGCTTTCTGGCTTTTCTTGCCTTTGAGTCAAAAGATAAAACCCCCATCTGACTGTATGTCTTGTACTTACCACTCACTGCTATGGTATGGAGCGCACTGTGATTCAAGGTCTTCTGCACTTCATTTCGTGTTTCCAAATCACATGAGAGGTTGACACAGAAGTTTGCGTTTGTACCTCACTGTTGTTCTTCCGTGGCATTTCTGTCAATCTGGTGTCTAACTTGGACTGATTTTATATGTCTGTTTTCTTTTTGGTCATATTTTCAATTTCTTCATCTTTTCTGTTCTATATTCTGAAACATTACTGATTTTATTTTCTATATATTTTACTGCATTTTATGGTTCTGGTAACAGAACCTCCTCCTATTCTTTTCTTGCTTTTTAAGAGAAACCTAGGATTAACAGCATTTCTTGCTTCAGTCGTCTACTGGTCATGGCTTCAATGACGGCTCCCTCTGCTTTGGTATGTACAGTGTGCTGTCCTGTTCCCTACTCCGCCAGTTAGAGATCTGTAAAAATATCTGGTCCATTGCTGCTCCATGTGTTCTCAGCATTTTTATGAAGTTTTCCCTTCTATTCTTTCTTAAATGACATTTAATGACCTTCGAAGGGCAAGAGGCAGAGGAAGATGCTGAGTCTACCATCTTTAACTTTATTCCTTTAATGTCATATCTCTAGTTTTTCTTTAGGGCATATAGGCTACCATGTTTATAGAAGACATTTAGAATTTCTTAAGTTAAAAATTATTCCTTAAATATTTGGTCATAACTCAGGTGTCTACTACAAAACAAATGTAAATTTTAATTTTTCTTTCTACAAATTTTGTTTTCTTCAGTCCAGTTTTATTTTCAACTCTCTACATACATTGATGTTACTGAAACTCAGATTCTAACATCCTATGGAATAGTTTCTTATGACTGTAGTAGGTTCAAAAGTTTCTGTTTTTCCTTTCCTCATTGATGTTTGCTTTTCGAAGAATTTCCCTTCTGTTATATGTTCGAAGACTAAGAGCAAAATTAGTCACTTTTATGATTTTATTTTTGGTAATAGAGATCCAGTATTTTGCATGCAGGTAGACATTATCTATTTTTTCTCATGAGTTCTCTTCCAAAGCTTTATATCAAATGATACTGCCATGGACTGAATTGTGGCTCCACACGCTCATGTGTTGAAATCCTATCCCATGATATGACTATATTTGGAAGAGGGACCTGGACAAAAATGAGATTATGTGGCATTACAAGTATGGGGCCTTCATGGGGCATGACCAGCAGATGATAAGAAAGACAGAAGAGAGGGTTCACTGTCTCACTGACATTTGAAGACAAAGGGAAGACAGTGTGGGAAAGCCTGGAAGAAAGCCCACACCCAAAAGTGAGACAGCTGGTATCTTGATCTTGGACTTTTCCCAGAGCTTGGAGAAATTAGTATTCATTATTGAAGCCACCCAGTTTATGCTATTTTGTGAGGACAAACAAATCTACAAAGCTATTGAGTTATTTTTCATGTCTTCTGTATACTCATCTATTCCATGGGTTCTGGTTTAGCTACCACAAGAGGCCTATAGAATGGAGAGAGTTGGCTTCTTTAGAGTAAGTTCTTTTGGATTTCTTTTTCTTCACCCTTTAGAGGAGACTTTGCATCTTTTTTGTCCTTTTAATCTTTAAAGAGAGTCCAACTTTAAAGTAGCTTTACAAAACCAATCTAGTTCAGGTGTTCATCCAATTCAAAGATTCTCACTGTCTCTCCTGCTCAGGCTGTGGGACTGCAGGTCTGAGAAGGAAAATGGGAGTAGTCTCTTCATCCTCCAGCCCCTTTCTATTTGCTCTGCTCTTGCCTCTGCCAGGGTCAGTGGGAAGGGTGGTTTCAGACGAGAGTGGACACAGACTGACTTGGCCAATGCTGCTATAACCTGGACATGCCTACTGTTATGAGGTTTTAGTGGCTCCTCCACGCTCTTCTACTTTCTATTCTTTTCTCATATGGGTTAGTACACACATTCCAGTTAGTTTTTTGTGATCCTTCCTGCTATATTCCTACTTCCAACAAGATGGCCAAGGTCCTTCCTGCTGGAGCTCTTTTCCAGCAGCTAGTTTCCTCACCTGAGTCCTTTGAAGGCGCTTTGCACCTGCTTCCCTCGAGGTGTCTCTTGACCACAGAGAACTTCACATCTATGTTGTATACTACCAGTCGGTGCCAAAAGAAATGACAAGAAGACCTTATGAATTTTACTTCAGAGGTCTCATTGAGATTTATCTTTGTAGAAGTGAGCCCAGAACCTGCGAAGCATCTCAGCTTTATTCTCAGGCTAGTGAACAAGATCACATGAGGACCCTGTTCTCTATTGACTTCCACCTTTTCCCTCTCACTGGGTTCATACAAATGCTAATTAAAAACATTCCAAGCGGGGGAGGAGACAACCATTAACATCCCAAGCAAGGGAGGAGACATCAAGGAGCCATCAGGATAAGCTGTCAAGTGCCTCCTTGAATCCCAGCTTCCAGGAATCCCCAAGTAACAGACTACACCTGCCCCTCAGCTATGTTTATTGCTCTCCACTTCTTGAGATGCTTATTTCTTATCTCTACACAGCTACTCCCATTAGAGTGTGGGTCAGTGCAGCCTTCCCTTGTTCCCTTGCAACTTTTGCTCCTGTTGCTGTCTGCCTTCTCATTCCCCTATTTTATGCTTTTCTGGGCATAAAGCTCACATTAGTCTCTGCTTACTGAATTTCTGCAAAATTTAGTTATTCATGTCAATTTTTCCAAAGATTTTTCTTGCACTCTATTTCAGCAGAGGCACAGGGCTGGCTTCTCATGTGCTTATTAAGGAGTCATCTTCTGGGAAGAAGCAAGTTTCTATTAAAAGAATCTGACAGGACCTCTGATCAATTCTCTTGGCAGGGGAGAGACTGTCTGTGCAAGCAAGAGGGAAAAAGTGGGATTCTTTAACCTAATGCACACCTTTAACTAAACTCCTTAGTGATTCTCTAACCTTCTTTTGTTTGGCTTGAGGTGGGAGTTGGCACTGATAGAAGAGTTCTGACACTTTTGATTGGTCTTATGAGAATGCTTTAGCATCCATCCTTAGAAAGATGGTTTCTAAGCAACCTATCCTCCTTTGCCTTGATTCTTTAGGTAAAGTTCCACAATTAAAGAAAAAGTTCTCCTTCATATCTTTTTATACTACCTTAGTGCTTGTATTAGCCAACTGCATTGTTGTTGGGACCAAGTTCCTGAATTTCACAACTTAAAGGAAAAGAGGTTTGTTTGGCTCATGGGTTGAGAGGGTCAGTCTACCTGGCTGGCTCTGAGGCACCAAAGCCATGGCATGAGGGTGAGATGCAGCAGAGGTGCTCAGCCAGTGGTGGCCAGGATGCAGAACGGAGGAAGGAGACAGAGACAAGAATATTTTTTTTCAGATCCTACTTGTGGTGAGTAACTCACCTCTTGCAACCAGGCCTCACTTCTTAACATCAAATTCAGCTGAGAACTCATTGATTGATTAATCCACCACATGACCCAATCACCTGAAAGACTGACCTTTGAACATGGGAGATTTTTTGTAGAACATTTTAGATCTGAACCATACAGTGCTTATTAATGCTGGGCCTTCTTTCCCAGACAGATAAGAGCTTTAACACACTTAGAAGAGGAAAAGAGAGCTATTCAAACTCATTTTTTTTTTTCTGCAGTTTGCTTCATGTGCTCTTATAACCAAGCATTTTTTTTAATGGAATGAGCTGTCTCTGTGCTTTTTCCCTACTATTCAGTGGCTGTGTCTAAACCTTTGCCACTAGCAGGTGGGAGAGCGCATACATCAAACTGGTGTTGTAGAAATGTTTATTGAATTATTGGCTGTGAATTGATTGGCTCATTGTTAAGGAGCTTGATATGAAATAGTCATTTGAAAAGCATTCCTATCTCTTGGAATTGATGATGAATTGGTAGCAAGGACAAATATTGTGTTGAGCATGAATCCTGAGAAGTAGAAGGTCATATTTATTCAGGCAGAGAGGAGTTGAAAGGATAATCAGTGTCTGTGTACTAGCTAGCACTCCAGATACTTTAAATTTAGTGTAATTATGAAGTCACTTGAACAGTTGTGCTAATCCCAATAGAACTATTCATATACCAGCAGGCAGCAAAGGTCTCCACAATATCTTTACTTACCTACCAGGATTCTTTTGGAGAATCACTTAGCATCCTATTAAAGGCCTAGATTCATCTGTATTTCATGCTTAAAGTACCCCCATATCAGGTCCTTTAAGGAGGAAAACTGTTCAGTTGAAGGCTATGTGTTCTGCTGATGCAAAATTGTCACAATTGGCAGCCTCTTTTGATGATTCTGTGGCAGAATATTATTTTCCATGGAAACAGACATTTATAGCACTGATGTGGGATTGACTTTTCAGCAAGTTCAAGTAGAAATACATGTTGACTTTCAGAGAATAAGCTGTCATCTAAATTCATCTATTTGCGGCAGGTACAAACCCAACAGAGAAAATTACATTGTGCCTCGGCTATCCATGTCTTCAGCATTTCTTCAGCCTAAAAAGTCTCTATGTGCCACAGCCAACTTCAAATAATCCTACAGGAGAAAGGATCAGAGAATGAATAGAGGAGGGAATGCCCCGTTCAGAGAAAGTGACCCCAGACCACTGAGAGAGTCCCTGCTGGTGGCACTGGTGGGGAGGGAAATAGATGAAGCGAGCCACAGAAGATGGGCATCGTGTGGCGGATGCGTCTCCTACCTTGTCAGTATCAAAAGGACAGCAGCCCTACAATCTGCTGTTCATGTAAATAAAAAAGTGTCAGTCGAGGAAATATGGGTACTCAGCATGCTCTTAACACATCTGTTCTTGTAAAATACTGGAAAATAATCATGCACTAACAAGAGGAAAACAGCTGTGCATGAATCAATAGCCTCCGCCACAAGAGCACCCAGAATATATGGACAATAAACTGCGGAGATGGGTCCCCGGAGTATTTAGATCAGTGGACAGACTATTGATTATGTGCAGTTTTACTGTGAGCTGTTGCTATTTAGTTATATGGAATACACTGTGTGCCTAGCGTCCTAAGGAGAGCATCTACTTGTGGCCACATTACTTAAAGCCTTTTACATTAACTCCTTAAGAGCAATATATAAGTCAAAAGCACCCCCGAGGGAAGGTTCTGAAGCTCTGTGAGGTGAGGCGCCTGAAACTAAGTGGCCCTGTGGGAGGGGAGACTGCATCGCTGTGCCACCCGCCCACCCTGTGCTCAGCTGTGTCCCAAGGCTGAAGACTGCTCTCGGTCCCCTCCTGCGTCAATCTGCCCCACTAGGACCACATTTCCCAACTTTCAGGCACAGAATGTTTACCCGGGCTCCCAAGGCACACGCGGTGAGGATCAGAGAACTCCGCTCTCTGACATCCTGTCCTGCTGAGGGTGTTGCCTTAAAATCCGTGGCCCTTGTCTGTCTCTAGGCAGTAGAAAGCATGCTTGAAAGCAAGAGTGAACTTCATCTGTTCTGAAATTTTGTGTCTGGAAACTTTCACTCTTGAAATTATTTTTTATAGATTAATAACCGACTGCTTATCTACTATAATTGTACCTAACACTCCAAAAAAAAAAAAAAAAAGTGGGTCAGCTCAGATCCTCCAGATAACTGGTGGTTACCCAGGAGAGGATGGGAAATGTTGCTTTGATCTCTTTCTCTTCAGGTCCAGGGGCAAATTCCACGGATTCTTAGGCTACTCTGGTGAGGTACAGAGTGCCCTAGTACAGTATTCCACCAAGCTGCTATTTTTCTTGTGCTGAAAGAGCATTCCAAAATTTATCAGCCTTTACCAGATTCAATCAGGCAAGCACTCAGAGCTGCTCAAGGGAGGGTTGTGCTTTTTGCCACCGACATGTGGAAAAGCAATCAGACACTGAATTATATGGCTGGCTTTCTTTGTCTTCATCTGTTTAAAGTACTCACTGAGCCCCAGTGAAATAACAGTGGTGTGTGTAAAAGCACTTGGAAAAACCTCATTCATCATGAAGTTGGTAGGGAAACCTGAACAAATAGCTGAAGGGCTGTCTTCACACAAAGCCAGAACAGACGATGTTTTGATGTTTTCAGGAATCATGCTGTGAACATGATTCTGCCTTTCCCAGCCCTCGCTTCTACCTTCCAGGCTTTAAATATTTGGACCCTTACACTTCAGTCAAAAGCAGACACGAAGTGAACTGCTCCTAGAGGTAAGCCTTACCACTGTTAAAATCATAGCGTTTTCAGCCTGTAATCATCTACTTTGAAAGCTTGAAATAAATCAGTAAAGGCAGGTTAGGTATCCCTGGACTGTAAGGACTAGGATACAGCAAGGCAAACAAGGACCATGGAGTTGTGTGGAAGGCAGCAGGCCAGCCTGGCCACCCAAGGAGGAGCGAAAGAGTGCTTGTGCAGAGCTGACCTCCCCTGAGGGACTTAATCTCGAGGTAGGTTAATGTTAGTGGTTTAAAATCTCCCTCCGGCTTTCTTCTGGGGCTCAGTGTGATTCTGGTTTACATTAAAGTGTTTTCACCTTGTGTTTGGGCTTAGGAGATATAAAGAAATTACAATATTTGCAGAAGCAAAATTTAATTAATGGTATCATTTGGTTTCAGTAAGCTAATACATTATAAAATTAAAGATGTATTGTTTTTAGATTACAGTTTGGATAACACAGACAATGGATTCTCTGTAATGTAGATAATTTGAGGTAATTTTAAGGTATATTGGAAATGTCAGTGCAGCTTCATTTCAGGAGTGAAAAGTTAGTCATTAAAAGTGGATTTCCTAAGGAGACGTGGCATCTCTTAGAGCTGCTGGAGAGCCTGGGGATGAAGGACCGAGTAACCCAGTAGGCTGCTTGCTTTGGCTTTGAAAACCACTTGTTATCAGGTGTGAACTTTTTTTGTGTGTGTGTATGTATCTTATGATGGGGTGGGGGTACTGTCACCTGAGCTACTATGAAAGATTTCCCATTGCTCTATCATGCCAGAAAGTCAGAGTTAAAAACATGAGGAATGAATTAATTAAAGCTTGAAATTCTCAGACCAGTGAAGCTGTCCTCAGGAAGGTAGAGAGCACACTGTGCTTGTGCCAGGCATTCTGCAGAGTGTGCCGGAGAGAGGAAATGTGAGGAACACTGTTGGAACACCAACACTTTACAGACTTTAAGCAAGTATTGGGTATAGAGAGGGAGAGTTTATTTTACCAAAAATATTTCATGATTCAGATGAATGAAGG